>JAQIWJ010000542.1:0-19638 GCA_034695185.1 Discolaimus major
AAATAAGTAACAGTGCAGCTCGAGCACATTTTCCATAATAGGTGGCGCGGTCGTATTTCTATGGCCGCCACTGTACATGCACCTTATTTTTAGATGTTCCAATGGATTCGGCAGCATATCGAGCTTTTCCTGTCGAATTACGCCGACATCGGGGATTCGCACGAAAGTGCTGCAGCTCATCAACACGAGCACGAACAATTCACCAGAACTGCCATGGTAAGCAATTCGAGAATTTTGAATGATGATATATATGCTAATTACGTTTCAGAATACTTACGTCAATATCAGCCATATTATGACCGTTGCACAACGCCTTCTGGAAGTATCGCATTACGCTTCGACGGCCATTCAAAACGTTGCCAATCGATTGGAGAGAGATTGGAAACTGTTCATGAACGCCTTGGATATGCGAGCAGCTGTATTGACGCTTTCGCTCCAATTCCATTATAAAGCGAATCAGGTGAGCTGGTTTTTATCTCTCTCACATCCTGCCATACTAAGCGGTTGATTTTTCAGTACTTGAGCAATGTGGAAGCTTGGTTGGCTCAATGCGGAGGTGAAGCGGAATTACCACCATCGGTAGCAGGATTGGAAGCGGCCATCCACGAACATCAGCAGTTAATGGATTCCATCACTCAGGCGTATACGGAGGTAAGAGTTGGTATTTTCATGTGGGTGCGAGTGAGAGTGCGTGTGTGTTATCGTTGAGAAGCAATGTGGCTTTGCTTGTATCATAGCTAGCTAACATAAATGAATGGCTCTGATCAAAAAGCGTTGTGTATAAACGCTTTTCTAGATTCACACAACCAGTAAACGACTCTTGTATCAGTTGGACTGCCTTGTGCAACTGTGTCATTGTCCTGTCACGGACGACAGCGATTTTCTGGATGATGTAGGAGTTGAATTCTCATTCTGGCAGTCTGTGTAGTGAAGTGGTGTTTGAGCTTGCATGAATGTTTGTGGTGAATCATCTAGCATTGTATGTTGTTGATCAGTGCAAGATCTAATCTCGCGTTTCTCGTTTCAGGCTGTCAGAAACGGCAAAGCATTGGTCCACGCCTTGAAGAATCCGCCTCCGTTGACGACCAGAGGAACGCTCGTATCTCCAACGTCGCCACCATTCACGCCGGATTACACCGTGGGTGCTACGCACGTATTGGACGTTATCCACGAATTGCTGTCCCATCAACGACATTTGGAACAAAAGTGGCAAGGCCGTCGAGTGAAATTGCATCAGAAACTGGCGTTGCTTCTATTCCAGCAAGATGTGAAACAGGTAAGCACTGCTGTGAGTACGGTAGAGTCAATCCTAATCGAATTTCCGTTCAGGTCATCGATTGGTTGGACAATCACGGCGAGATGTTCTTGCGAAAGAACACCGGAATCGGGAAGAATTTGCAACGGGCCAGAGCGTTGCAACGAAGTCAACAACATTTCGAGAACGTTGCCAAGAATACGTACAGCAATGCGGAGAAATTATTAGCAGCAGCGGAAGATTTGGCTGGAACCGGAGAATGTCAACCGGAAGAAGTTTATGGTAAGCAGGGATGGTAATTTCAATACTCCTTTGACACTCGTTTGCCATTTCAGGCGTTGCTCAACAACTTCGGACCCGCATATCGTTATTCGCAAAACGCGTCCACAGTCGACGGAATTTATTGAATTTTTCGGTCTTATTTCATACGCATTATAAAGAAGTAAGCATGATTTTCAAATTGTTCTTCCTGACTATATAAAATCCGCCTTTTTTAGATCATGGCTTGGTTCGCGGAAGTGGAACGATACGATGCGAATACACAAACGGTCGGCGAGAATGTGCAAGTATGCGAGCAGATTCTGGATCAATGGTTGGCGAGAACGGATGCCACGTTACAAGCCACGATGACAGCGATTGGCGAAGGACAACAGTTGGTCAGTTTGCTCAGGTATGGCGGCATGGTACGGCTTATGTACACAATCACTGAAGCCACTGTTTCATTTCAGGCAACAAAACGCGGTGGAGGGAACCGACACCAGCGACAGTATCGCGTGTATTGAGCAAATGATGTGCGAAATTGATCAACGCCAGACGCAGTTGCGAGAAAAGTGGAAGATCCAGAAGCTTCAATTGGATTTGGCCTTGCAATTTCGAGCGTTCGAGCAGGATTGCTTAACAGTAAGTACAGAAGTCAATTATGATTGCGCTAGAAGCTCGTAAATAGGTGTTATTGCAGGTCAAATCGCAATTGGACGGTTGGTACGAGGATATGAAAGGGATGAGCAGTAGCGTGACGCCGATGCAAGCCGACAAAGTGCTGCCATTGCACCTCGAGAATACGTCTCAAGTTCATTCGGCGTTGATGGAGATTATGCACCAAGCTCAAGATTCGCTGCAGGTAAATAAGTTTTCTATGGTTTTTATGCATGGTATGCTGCATGACCAAAGCGCGAATTGTCCATAAACAAACATGAAGCGTTTGAAGTATTAGAACCAGTTTAGATTGTACTCACGCGCGCGTGTAGCTTGAACGAGGAGCTACGGCCTTCATGAAGACACCATGTCCGGTTTTCTTCGAGCATTTGCTTATTTACGCATGGTTCATGCCATTCATACTCGCGCATCTCGGCTGCAATCTGAAGCTATATCTAGAAACTGAATCTAAATCTCGCCTTATTTCAGACTATCCAAGAACATCGAATCCTGCTGGTCACTGCGGATGGACAAACCGTTGTGGATCGAATATTGGGATTAGCCGATTGCCTTCGTCAACATGAGCAGATCGCAATGCAAATGGCCGAACAAATGCGTACGAAGTTGGAGCAAATACTGAATTTGGGTCAACTTCAATCTCTCGCTGGACAGGTAATTTTTTATTTGATTTTGCTTAAAATCTGCTGACTGTGACGCGATCTTTTAGGTCGTCGCGTGGATAAATAATGAAGAACAGATGCTCTCGGCCACGTTCGCGGTTCCGAATAATTTGGGCGAGTCGGAACAATTGCAATCGGAACATAAGGGATTTCAATTGGCCATTGAGGTATAGTTTGATCTGGCTTATGAAAGTAGAAATTTACAGCGCGTTTTATTGTAGAAAACGAACGAGAGCACATTGGCGTTGCAACAAAAGGCCGAGGCGATGTTGTCCAAAGAACAATGCGATCCAGGGAGAGTCCGAAGTTTGGTGGAGGATGTAATCAGCCGTTGGAGAAGATTGATTGCGTAAGTCTTGAGTCCGTTTCTCAATATCATAGCCAAACAGATTCCGCTTTTCAGATTAACGGAGGAAAGGCATAAATTATTGACGGCGGCATGCACGTATTATAAAACATTAGATCAGGTATGGATTTGTAGCGGCTGAATTTGGCACGCTTCATTTCATGGGATTTTTTGTCTTCAGGTTTTACCGGTGCTGGATAATCTGGAAGACGACTATCAACAGAATAAAGATTGGTGTTCGGCCTTTTCCAAACAAGCGTCCCAGGATTCGAAGACATCGCCTCGAGTACAAGATCGGGTCACGTTCATGTCTCAGCAATTGTCGAAGCACATGGATAATAAGGAACGATTTTTGAGGGTAAAAATTGTTTATAGTAATTATCCTGCATTCGCCTGAAGGGTTGCATCTTTTTTTCCAGGGCTGTACATACGCTCGGAAGAACAGCGAATTATTCTTGAAATACGTCCGCCGAAGTTTCCATCAATTGCAACCGTCCGCAGCGACCGTGGTTGCTCAACAAGTGGAGAATAAAGTGCGTCAAACGTTGGAGAATTTGCATCAACGCGAGAACCACATCCTCCAATTATGGACGAAGAAGAAGAAACAATTGGATCAATGTCAAGAATTCGTGCTTTTGGAAGCGAGTGCTAGGCGGGTGAGTACGCTGGTGTGCGATGCAGTTGCTTATTCTAATGACTCCGTATTTCAGGTTTTGGATTGGATTCACGACGAAGGCGAAGTTTTCCTATTGACTCATGGAACCGTACCTCAACATCGGCAGCAAGTGGAAGCGTTGATCGAGGAATTCGATAATTTCACGTCGAAAGCAAAAGTATGACAACCAGTTTTTAGTCCTAAACCGCAAGTATTGAATGTAAATTTCTTCCAGGAACAACGAGAGAAAGTACGGATATTCTTGGAATTGGGCAACGGTATGGTCGGCAAAGACGATCAGCATATTCATTCGGGCGATATTTGTCAATGGATGAATGCGGTCAAACAGCGTTACAACGATTTTTCGTCTAGAATGGATAAATTCCGAATGAAACTCGATTCGGCATTAGGGAAACCAGAGGTAACGAAGTTAAGGTCTTAATTGGATGGTCCAGGCTAGTGAAAGTTAATTTGCAGGTATCCAGCCGAGATTTGGCATTGGACCGCCACAGTGACCCTGGTTTGGAAGCAAAAATGAAAGAAGCGGCGAAGGAAATGGAAGAATCAAAAAGGAAATCGACCAAACGGAAGGAGTAAGCTCATTTTTAGTTGCCAATTTCCGTAGTGCTAAATATCCTTAATTTCAGATTCATTATGGCGGAGCTACTGCAAACAGAGCGAGCTTACGTAAAGGATATGGAATCGTGCCTGAAATATTACATGGAAGGCTTGGAAAAGGGTCGAGATGCTCCGGCTTGGTTGCGAGAAAAGCAGAGTGCCATATTCTTGAATTTCAAGGAAATCTATCGATTCCACAACGAGTGAGTTCAGCTGGTTCGTGATTTATCGCTGATATCAAAAGAATTCGTTTGCAGGATATTCTTGCGAGAATTGGAGAAGTACGAATCTCTGCCAGAGGATGTTGGCCATTGCTTCGTGACATGGGTAAGTGCTCTCTTGGATGCTATGTTTGCAGCCATTAATCATAATCTCATTTCAGGCGGAACGGTTCCAGATCTACGTTTATTACTGCCAAAACAAGCCGGAATCGAACAAATTAATCGCGAAACCGGATGCGGATATTTTCTTCGAAGTATGGTTTTATAAGATCGTCACCTGCTGATCAATGTCCAAACACGAATTCAAATTTAGGAATTGCAACGACGCAATCAATTATCGTTAACTTTGGCCGCCTATTTAATCAAACCAGTCCAACGGATCACGAAATATCAGCTGCTTTTGAAAGACCTCCTGGAGAATTGCGAAGAAGGACAGGGTGAAATTAAGGTTAGTACGAGTTCTAAGCTCTTTATCGATATTGCAAAGGATGCCAATTTCAGGAAGGCCTCGAAGTCATGCTGAACGTCCCGAAGAAAGCCAACGACATCATGCATTTGAGTCACTTGGAAGGATGCGCGGATGTGGACAGCTTGGGCGACGTATTATTGCAAGAAACGTTCACCGTTTGGGATCCGCGCCAATTGATCAAGAAAGGCCGCGAAAGGCACGTCTTCTTGTTCGAATTATGCCTCGTATTCTGCAAACCGGTGGCTGCTCAACATGGAAACGTGAAATATCTATACAAGAGTCGCCTATTGGTAAGCAATCAATATATACTAGCATTCATAATACTAAAATCAAATTTCTCGTTTCAGACTTCAGAAGTGAATATCACCGAACATATTGAAGGAGATGAAAGTGAGTTTTATTTGTCTTTTCATTGGAATAAGCTAATCCATGATTCTTGCAGGCAAATTCGCCCTGTGGACCGGCCGTGTACCCACTGGGGAAACAAGAACCGTTTTGAAAGCGTCGTCATTGGAATCCAAAATCACATGGGTTCGACGATTACGAGAATTGATTAGCGACAGGATATTGCATTTTGGTAAGCTCATGGATAATGACTCTGGCTCGGTCATACTGATGATCGCTTTTTCAGAATTGCCGTATTTGCCACCTCCAAAACCTCGACCGCAAGCTGATTCAGTCTCCACGGTTTCCGATCGTAGTAGCAACAGAATCTCGAAGTAAGCGTATGTGAAATGATCACTTGAATATATTATCTAATGCAGTTTATTTTACAGGGACAGCGATGTTGGCAGTCACAATACGGACGGATGCAGCAACGATGCCGCACCAGCATCCACGGCGGATACGGTGTCGGATGATTCCGGTTCAGTCAATCGTAATTCACTGGTCAGCAATGAAGCGGTAAGGGGCTTCGCTTATTTTTTTCCTGAGAGTGTAAAAGCGAGTTCCGACTCCAAACTCGGCACGTCCACCCGCGTTTCGTCTGGAATCGTCGTCTACACTAATCTTGTAAGCCGAATTATACCATCCGAATGGCGTCAAGCGTTTCGAGGTCGGCCCCAGAGTGAAGGCAGGATGAAATTGAGCCGCCATTGATTTTCGTGGTGGCTGGCTACGTAGCAGTAACTTCGACAGACGCCAAGCTGATATCGGTCTACCATCGTATTGGGATTCGTTTATGCGTCTGGTCGAAAGAGGAGTTAGTCTTCTCTTTTCTCTTTACGCTCATCCGCCGCTAAACTAAGGCCAAGAGCATTGACGCGAGGCGAAGGAGTCGGTTGTTACCGCCTTTTTGGGGTCTGTCTTACTAGCGACGACCGACCGCCTTTGAGCTTAATTCGTTCAAATACTCGGAGCTGACCTTCTTTTGGATTCTTGGATTGAACCACGAGCGACTGGTTCCCTTTCTTTCACTCATTCGTTCTCGGCTAGTTTCACTCTCGGCAAACGCTAGAAGAAGATTCGGGTCGATTTGCGTGAGCGTGTGGTGGAGCAAGAGAATTTGGCTTCCTTTTTTTACGTGATTCCAAAACCAAGAGGAGTCTTTTCGCTTAGTCTCGGGGCTAAGACCATCGTTTATGAGCTATACCGCCTTACGAGAAGGCCTTTCTCGACTTTGCTGCTAGCGTTGAATAGTAGCGGTGGGTTTTGGATTTTCGACGCTGCGATTATCGGTTACTGATCACCGACAGTGATCATCAGGAATTGATGAATATGTGGAAAGTATTCACTCGAGCCGCCAGGAAACGAAAGCGAAAAGCGGCCAAAGTCTGTCTTCCGCCTGAAGGCGCTCTCATACACGCGACCAGGTGTATTTTACGAACAGCATTGTGTCCGTTCGCGTTGATTCTACAGGTTTGCAATTGTTGACGTGATTGATGGGTGTCTTTGATCTGGAAGCATTTTTTCCTCTGCGCGGCCTCTGCGAAGCGTTGCAGCTCATGATAAATCGTATTAAATTTCTGTATTAACACTCCTTTTTCAGATACCCGGTGATCGTGCAATTGTGGTCGAAGATCATACGCCAGGCGTGGATTCAACGTCGATGAGCGGTGAAATACGGGCGTGCAAAGGGGATCATGCGGAGATATTGGAACACTCGCCGTCGTCACCGGATTGGTGCGTAGTGCGTCTATTGCGAGACACCCAAGGCGGAGCCGTGCACGAAGGCTTGATTCCGGTGAAGAAATTGAAAGTGGTGGCGTCCGTAACGGCTATGCAGAGTGGAATTTCAACAACAGGTACGTGCGGTTATCGAAAGTTGCATTATTGGCCTGCTTGGACGCCCTGCTGGCACTTTTGGTATGCATGAATAGCTAGATTTAGTGCTTTCAACATGAGATGAATTTTTACGTGGATTTTTCATCCACATCTTGGAACATAGTAGGTGCTAGATAGTTGAGCTGTAAGATTGGGCTTTGATCCAGTGCTGAGGCCAGCACTAATTACTGCTGTGCACTCGACAGGTGAGCCGACTGGAGAGCATATGCAGGAGCTAAGGTTTCGGTAATTAATTATGCGACCTTTCCCTTGATTATTTTTGGAAAGGTTCATCTCGTCATTAGTAGCTTGCCAGTAATTATCTTGCAACTAGCTAGCTAGGCGTTATGAGAGCTTATTACGTCCGTATTATATCGATCCCCCCTTTTTCATTTGCCCTCATCGAAGGTGCGGTCCCTTTGTCAAACCATCTGGTGTGTGAATTTAATATTTGCAGCCAGGTAGCATTTAATTTATGGGTACCCGAGACCAGGTAGAGGCACGTTAGCTAGCGGCTTCTCATAAGCTGTCAGTGTGTGTTGAGTAGATAGGAATTTCAGTAGTCCATGCAGAATATTCTGGAATTCATATTCTTCCCACCCTCATCAAGTGTTTGGCTTGATGAAATGGGTGATTTCTAATGCGTGATCTTTATTTCAGATAATCGTCACGCAGTGGAAGACGACGACACGAACAATATGAAGAGGAAATCACTCAAGTATGTTAGATTGGAAGGATTTCCTGGCATGTTGCTGAACGGACTGCGATTTTAGGAAATGGTTTACTTCAACGGCAAGCACCAGTGTCAGCCAATCATCCGGACAACGCCAGAAGAATGCTCAACGTCAGCTGAGCGTCGACGCCGTTGTGAAAGGATCGGTCGATCGACCAACGATGAATGATACGGCATCAAATCGGAAAGGTGGCAGCGTTTACAGCAACATCAAGGTAAGCACTGATTTTTGATAGCAGAACATTCGGGTCCCTGCCAAATCGCATGGCGTTTTTTGGCATGATTTGGAGCATGCCGATGAAGGCTAGGCTAGGCTAGATAGATACAGAGATAGATACTAGAAGGCGCGTATGCATAGAACCCCCGTTTGGGGAGCAGGAGATTTAGCTAACGTCGAATGCAGTGCGTGAACTCTTCGGGGCGAGGAGAGTGCACTAGCTAAAGGAAGGTTCGATTGAGACCGTTACTTCCTAGTCGTTGTCAGAGGCCTTCGATCCTGCTCTCTTTACATTTTATTTCCGCTAATTCGCTTGCGTAATACGATCTTGAGAACATTTGCCAAGCTAGATAGCTGTCAAGCGAGGGAGACGCATTCGAATACATGCATAATGCGGAATTTGCTCGTATTTTTCGATGCCTTCAGGGCACTGTTCAATTCCTGCGTGTGAATGCGTATGGTGCATGTAGCCTAGCTAGTACTGCCGTGGCTTCTTCCTTCCGATTGTGTGATTGAACCCACCACCGGGGCCAGTCGGAGCCATTGCCCGTTGGCGGAGCAAAGATGAAATCGCTGTCCCTTTTAGCTATTCACTCTCCTCTCGCTCTCCATGAGGAGATGAATGCTAGGTTCTCTTGTCCTAAGAAGCCTGCCGGAGCGAATTTATTCGATCAATACGAGATCCGCCTGGGTGTGGCCGTGGCATACTGCTGGCCGGGTACAGTGAAAAGGAATATGTCCGGCTATAGAGATTTACGCCTAGTGGAAAGTAGCGGTTTTTTCGAGAACCGGATATAGATATCTAGCTTAATTTTTGCTAGCTGCATTAGGCAGTCAAGGGAAGCAAGCTAAGAACCTTTGTAATTCCCCTGAAGAATTGCATTTCCTGTGATTTATAAAGCCCTATATTTCAGTTCTCAGCCAAGCAAGATTCGGATAACGAAGCAGCATCGACGGGTAGAAGTTTTGCGTCGGATTCATTACGAGCAGCGTTCAGATCAGTGACACCGCCGTTGGCATCCGAAGAGGATCTTCCTGATAGCGTAAGTTGATTTAGTTTTTTTTTACTTTCCTTCCTGATCGCATTAGCATGCGCTCGTGTTTCGGGGCTAGTCGAGTTTTGCGCGTCTGCGAATGCTGTTTGGAGCGTTTTTTTGCGTCCGGAAACGTCGTGCTTTTGGAATACGCTCGGCTAGACGGACGATGCGTAATGGACGCCTCATGCACATTCTCGTGCTATGCCCTTACCCGAGGCGGTGTGGAATTGATTGCGGTTGAAGTGAAGTTTCTCCTCTGAAGCGTAGTCTTCGTGCTGGCTGATGCTCTTCTCGCCAGAATTGGATGTTCTCGAGATGAGGAGAGAAGCGCTGAGAACTGAGTTTCTAGCTCAGAAAGGCTTAGACCCCATTCGAGAGTGTTCTTCGATTAAGGTTTAGTTGCATTTTCGGAGAGGGGAAATAGGCGTTTGCGATGATGTGCTAGCATCATTTCGTTTTTGCTAGCCTGAAGTTCCTCATCAACCGTGCGAAAGAGGAATGTGTTCGAATTTGTTGGCTGATGATAGGGTCGTTCGTACGACCAGTTCCTGCGTGCGTTTGCTCGCTTCCCAGTGGGACGAAGAATTTCATTTCCCTAATGCCAATTCTTTAATAGATGTCTTCATTTTTCAGGAGCAAATTAGCGTCAACAGCAAAGCTGCAACGTCCGCCGCGTCATCATCATTGGTGGCCAGTCCATCGTCGTTATTATTGAGTGCACCCGCGGAAACGAACGTTGCGGTTTCCGACGATGCGGTAGGCGGACCAAATTCCAATACAGAAGAGGATAATACGTTGGTCCAAGATATTGAAATACCGCCTCCGATGGAAACGTTAGCGTCCGAGAAATTGATATCCAACGGTGGTGGTGGTGTGTCGAGTTCTAGTGGAGCTGCTGCGGTGAGTGCATTTTGAATTTTGCTTGCGTGATTTAATGCTGCATAGCAATTGCTGCGGCAGATTTTTATCATGAATTGGGGGCGTAGGTAAATGTTATTGAGCTGTTTTAAAATGACATTTTGTCCTGGAGCTTCGTCTGGTGGGTGAGCGTGTTGGATTCGTTCGCTCCATCATTGGAATTGCCTTGGGGAATTCGCGTGCTTGCATTTGAGTCAGGTTGACCGAGGCTCCATTCGAATGCGTATTCCCTTTTAACTAGGACCGGGGTGTTGTGTATTGGAGGGTGGGTTTTTTGCACACCCGGTAGGACATCATTGATGAAGAAGGGAGAAAACGAAATCGATTCTTTCCTATTCAACCCTGTCCCCACCACGGTCGGACCCAACCGACGTCGTATGAGTTACTCTCATTATACGGTAGTACTTGTGTACACTAGCTAGCAGGCAGATAGGTTTTTCAACCAACCGCCGACTGGCTGGAAGGCGGAATGGGATTTCGCATTTCTTTCCTGGTGCCCTTTCTCATGCTTCTTGCTGCAATATAGCTAGCCCACGACCTTATTCTCCATTGGGAAGTCATAATAAGCTGCCTTGTCGTCGTCGGCCTTTTTTCATGAGAAATAGGAATTTTGCTTTCGGCAAATAGTGCACGAGGTTTGTTAGCCGACTGTCGGCTGTGCAAATTTTGCATTCCTTCGCTTATTCTTACATCTGACGCGCTAGTAGCCCTAGGTCAAGGTTGGGGATTCTGTTGAGCTTGGAATACGGTTGTATAGAACGTCTATACACGTCGGCTTTTCGCTCGTATCCGAGGCTGGACCGGAAGAACGGTCAATATAGCAGGGGAGGAGCCCATTGTGTGCTGACGTTGTTTCCAGGAGAACTAAACTGGATATTGTATTTCTCGTTCGCATAGATTGTGACGCACGCGGTTTCTATCCAATTCGTTGCGTCAAGAGCGAGCTAGTAATGCTGAGAATAGATTAGATAATAGATAAAAGCTGTCCTTCCACTAGTTCTCTCTTGTGGTATCCAATATTAGCAAAGAACAGTGTTCTTCTGGCGATTCCTCCTATTGTTATAGCAAAAGATGAGGAGGGCGGAGTCTTCTGCATTCCTTCGTCATTTCATTGTTGCATTTACCAATTCAGTTTGAAAGCTGTGTAATATTAACGGATGGTTTTATTTCAGGTGCCTACGCTTCCGCCGGCGGATAGTGCAGCAGAAGAGATGGCTCAAGAAATTGAACAGATGGTTCGTTTACGTTTGGTAAGTATGGATTATTTCGATTCGCATCAACTTTTATAATGACAAATGCATTTCGTATTTCAGCAAGGAGGCCAATCCAATGGCGTTGACGAGAATAGTGGCAGCGATTCGGCCGCTGCATCGTCGATCGTTATGTCGCCGGCTATGGCGTCCGGTGGTGAAAGCGGCGATGTTCCAATCGACTCGAAAACGGAGGACATCGAAGCGGGTGGCGATGGCAGCAACGAAGCAGGCGCCGTACCGGAAACGCCGCAAGAGGAATTATCACCGGAAGCGCAAGCTAAAGCGAAGAGAAGGTAAGAAATTTTGTGCTAATTATGCATGAGACGATTTATTGCTTTGGATAATTGCTAATGATGATATTTTTTGCAGGTACGTGCTCATGGAATTGGTGGAAACGGAGCGAGATTACGTCCGAGATTTGGGAACCATTGTGGAGGCAAGTATTTTGAATTTGAGAAAGTTCCTTCAAAATTGAAATGGAACCGTTTTTAGGGTTATATGAAGTTGATCGAGAATATGGATTTACCAGAAGATATGAAAGGCAAAGACAAGATCGTATTCGCCAATATTAGCCAGATACACGAATTTCACAAGAAGTAAGCCGTTTCTTATTCTGATTGTGCAATAATTGCATGTGAATCCTTGTTTTCAGTTCGTTTTGTCCGGAGATCGAGAAATGTTTGGACGATTACAATTTCGCTGGTTCAGCATTTGTCAAATACGTAAGTGGAGATAGATTTTCTTTTGTCACTAGAAAATATATAGATCGGGTTCTTTTCAGGAACGACGGCTGCACATGTACGTGGTTTATTGCCAGAACAAACCGAAGTCGGAATATTTGGTGTCGGAATACGAAACATTCTTCAGTGTAAGTTGGTGTGCTTTTTTGAATTAGTTCACTGCTAATTGCCTCTCGTTTCAGGATATCAAGGCGAAATTAGGCCATAAATTATCCATTGGGGATTTATTGATCAAACCGGTGCAACGCATAATGAAATATCAGCTTTTACTGAAGGTGAGTTGGCTGCATTGGTTTATGGTAACCAAGTTAAAAAGGAATTCGTTGTAGGATATCTTGAAATACACTGAAAGGGCGAAGGACGACCTAACGATGCTGAAGAAAGCGCTTCAAGTGATGCATGTAGTGCCTAAAGCTTGCGACGATATGATGCACGTTGGTCGACTGCAAGGATACGAAAAGAAGATAACGGCTCAGGGCAAGCTGTTGTACCAGGTAAGCGGTGGTGACATTTGATTTTGCAAGCTATTTGTGCTAAATTTGCGTTCATTTTTCAGGGTACCCTATTGGTCTCCGATAATCCGTCATCGCAATTATTCAAAGGGAAAGATCGTCGGATATTCCTGTTCGAACAAGTGATGATCATTGCGGATTGCATTCTACCGAAGAAAGAATTCTCCACGCCTAATTACATATTCAAAAGCGAGATTGCGGTGAATACAAGCAGCTTGATTTTGGATGTTTTGTGCACTGATTTACGGTTTATATTCTAGATTAACAAAATGGGTTTGGAATCGGACGTGCCTGGCGAGCAATTGCGGTTTATATTGAAGAGCAAAGATACAACGGGTCCGTCGGAAGTTGTGCTTCAAGCCGGCAGCCTCGACGAGAAGCAGCAATGGCTAACCCAAATCAATCAGCTGTTGGATTCGCAGCAGAATTTCCTCAAAGCGCTACAACATCCGATCGCTTTTCAAAAGCAGCAACTGAATCCAGTGTAAGTCGTTTTATTCAATGTCATTGGTTTGAACTGCATATCCGCTCTCGTTTTAGGGCCGATGAAGCGGAAGTTGCCAAGAAATCGAAGTCACCAATCATCAGTCGCCTATCGCAGCTGAAACCCGGCGGGCCTGGTGGAAAGTCGAATTCTGGTTCGGGTGCTACGCCTCCAGAGTCACCTAGGCCTTCTGACAACGTAAGTTTTACTCCAGCTGTCACGCTGGTGTTATGGCAAAGGTTCCGAATGGATTGTCGTTTCAGGAATCGGCAGCAAAAGGAGCTCATTCAGCGTCCGGTACCGCCGCCATGGCTGCTGCATCGCCAAAGAACAAGACGAAATTATTCGAAGGATTCCGGAACACGTTGAAATCGAAATCCACCGGTCTGGGCAATAAATCGCCATCTTCGCCACCGCCAGTAAGCAAACTGAAATGATGGCATTCTATTGGCATTAACGACTGTTGCGTGGCGTTACGGAATGGCTTTGGAGAGGCGGATGCTGCTGTCGTTCTCTCTAATTCATTAATCTCGGCCATGGAATGTTTCTTCGTTCGGACGTTGCGGATCGCCTTCGAATTCATATTGGTTATTATGGCAACTACTAGTCGACGCCCTACTTATTTATTAGTTCCCACATTCCTCATACGAACTGTCCCCAAGTCCAGTCGTGGACGTATTTATTACCTGCTGGTCAACAATGTTCACAAGCTTTGCCTCGGCTCGGATGCAGCAGCTAACAAACGTTCGAATGGGTGATATTCCTACTATTACCGCTTCGTTTGGCCTGCTTATATTACTAATGAACAGCATCGTATGGAACGTTGAGCTTCCTGCATGAACGCCTGCTCCCCTAACCGTCGTTGTCGAGAATATTAATGCTGCTGAGGATCGTATTTGGCATCTTGGATGATTTTTATTCGGTCGGTTGGTTGGATACGTTCTGGCCTGTGTGATCAATATTGGACGATATTCGTCAATGCGTGTGTGGTGTATTGCGGTTTTCCAGTTTATTGGCAACGGGGTGATGAATACGCAGGTGTATTCATGTGCTTTTGCGAATAATTTGCATTCATCATTCTTATGTTTTGATATTCGCAATTAGGCTTCTTCTCTATCTTGGATCCTGTTCATCCATGAATATTTGTAGGATATTTTGCGTAAGGGGGTCTTCATGGTCAAATGAGGTTGTTACTTTTTTCTTGAGATTAATTCTATCGTTTTGAGAGTGATGAGAAAGTTCATTTCTACAGTAGGATTTGAAAATTTTTTGATTATTGGCTGCCGTATGTTTCATGTGGTCATACATAACATTCGCCATTTAACCAGTAGAGTTTATTTTGCATATAATTGAATGGCATGATGAGGAATTTTGTGTGCAAAATTTGCCATTTTGATCTCCGGTTCGGCCGCTGTTTCTTTGTGTGTTCTGCTATTATTTTTTGGCTGTAATCGTATATATGTAAATTGCTCCGGAGGCAGCGTATGAATACTGTATAAGTATAAATTGAGATCAATGAATGGATTTGGCTGATTTTTCATCTGGTCTAATCCAGTATAATGCTTGCGTAATAGTTGATCACCTATGATCACAGCTGATCGTATGCAAGTGATCTGATATATCCCTATATTCAGGAAATCAGCAAAAGCGTGGACGGATATCGAGCTCGGATTTTGTGCAAATACGAAGCGGTTCGTGGCGACGAGATCCCGGTGAAAAACGGTGAACGCGTTCAAGTATTCGACGAACGTGATGGCCGTTGTTTCGTGGTCAAAACGTGCTCGGAAGGTGATCGATGTTTATCCGGTTGGGTGCCGGATTATATCGTGGAATCGATGGAGAGAAGAATATGTTCACCAGAAGGCGTTGAGTAAGTCCATTTTCAATGCATGTATGCACAAGGTCGGGTTAGGGGGGTGAAAATTTGAATTTCCCGCCCAAATTTTCCAAAAATTTTGTTCAAATTGCGCAATTTTCGTCAAAAATTCAAATAATTGCGCAACTTTCCTGAATTTTGGGGGTCAGTCATGCATTTTTCTCTAAAATTTTTCGGCCTAGAGGGGGGTCTTCAATGCCACCGCGGTGGCTCAGCAATTGTTGACAGAATTCAAGAATGATCCTAATTTCAGAGCCAAACGATGGTGGCGTCAAAGAAGACCTCGATCGTTCAGTCCAGCAACAGCGGCACGATCGCAATTATCCGTCGTCGTATCAACGCCTCATTTGCACAAGATCAGTTCGTTGATCAATTCGTTCCGAAGTTCATCGCCTGGTCAATCGGGAAATGAACGTCAGCCTTTGTCCAAGGTAAGATCTCGAATTATAGGGTGGGATGCAAAGATGAAAGTAAATCTTTTCAGACACCGTTTCACAAGAAACCATCGTTCCCTGTTCCATTGCGCAATGCTCAAGTGGCCGAACGTAGCCGAGTGGATTTGATTTGCCAAGCGGTCGGTGCCGGCGTGGACGACGCGGATGGAAGTTTCGTATTCGTTTGGTCGGGTCCAGCGTTATCCGAAGAAGTGGCAGCGACGAATGTGGATCGGATATCTCAGGAGGTAAAAAATGGCTGATGTCGTCGTGAGAGCATACGAATAATTGATCTCGTTTCAGAATCGTGGAAATGGCGTCTCGATGCTTACGATCACGGATATCCAAGCGGCTGATGCGGGGCAATATTGTTGCACATCCATCAATGCGTATGGCCGTTGCGTGACTTCGATGCTGCTGACGGTATTGGGTAAGTGCTTGTCTTTTGATGATGAAGCTAATTGGACTAATTCATGCCGTATTTTCAGTGCCTCCGTCCGAACCCGGTCAGCCGAGCGTTCCGGAATTGAGTGGAACAACGATCAGATTGAAATGGGCGTCGCCAACATTCACCGGTAGTTCGGCTACGGTTTGGTATTCGGTCTTATATCGAACTGAAGGTAAGCGTGAATTCTACCATCCAATACGGGTGCTGATGGAGATCCACGTTTTAGATATGGAAGATTTCGAGATGGCCATTGAATGCACGCGTTCGTGCAATATCGTGGTGGACGATTTACAACCAGGCAGAACGTATTGGTTCCGAGTTCGAGCCTATAACGAATCGTTCGTTGGACCGTCCAGCTTGCCATCGAAACCAGTGGTCGTACCAGGAGCACTTACGCCGGAAGATGAGGAAGAGATCAGCGCCAGATCGTCTCGAGCTACGTCCGGATCAGAAACCACGACCATGGTATTATCTCAATCGCCGAAACAGGATTCGGAAACGCCCGAATGGCATACGGATTTCGACGATCGATTCAAGATTTTCAACGATGCCGGATGCGGCCGATTCGCGGTGGTGAAACAAGCTTACGGACGTTCGAGTTTTGCACCGGTGGCCGTGAAAACGTTTCAACGAAAAGACGTGGCCAGAGAAACGGTGGAACGCGAGTGGTCGATGTTGATGCGACTACAGCACAGAAATATTATTCCGGCCGGCATGCTATTTGAAACGGACCGTTATTTCATGCTGCTGATGCAGTGGTAAGCGCACCGGAATATTGAGAATTGCGCAATTTTCATCTCCAAGATTATAATGCTGGCCTTATTTCAGGGTACCAGGCCCACCGTTATTCGAATTCGTCTGCCAAAGCGGTCAATACGACGAAGAGGTGGTGCAGAAATTCATGCGGCAGTTATTCGATGCTCTCAATTATTTGCATAAACACGAGATCGCCCATTTGGACGTAAAGGTGAGCAAAATCCAAATGCTGGCATAATCAGTCCCTCAAAATGCCCTCTCTTTTCAGCCGGAGAACATGTTGGTGGATCCGACGAAATCCGAGACACGTTTGATATTGATCGATTTCGGCGACGCGGTCGGCTTCAAATCGCAGTCAGCCAATGGGAAAGTGGAAATACGACTACCGTATTATCAAGGAAATATCGAATACGCTGCTCCTGAACAAATCGATTCCAAACCGATGTCATGCGCCACGGATATGTGGTAAGTTGATTTTTGGCTGAAATAATGCTGGATTCACGGCTGAGTTCTTTTTCAGGAGTTGTGGTGTACTGGCCTACGTCTTCTTATCCGGATTATCGCCATTTCTGGACGAGACGGTGGAAGAAACGAGGCGTAATATGTTATCGATGAATTTCACCTTCCCGATCGATCGATTCGCCTCGATATCGTCGGCGGCTCGTCATCTGATTGAACATTTGTTGGTATTAGATCCGGGGTAAGCGTGTGATTCCTAGTTTTCGTGCAGAAAGCTAAATAAGGGCTTTTTCAGAACTCGATTGACCGCGGATCAATGTTTGTCGCTTCCGTGGTTTCAACAAGATTTGAGCAAATGCGAGGAATTGCCAGTCGAGCGTCTTTCGCAATATATTAATCATCGGAAATATCAAGTGGGTTGAGTAGAAAGTTCAAATTGCGCAATTCTGCATGAACGCTGCTCGAGCAGCATGTGATCATGATCAATCTCGTTGATCATTCGAATAAATCGACCATTTTTTCAGGTCACCAAACGGAATTATTTATTGCCATTATGAAAAATCGATGAATTTGGTGATCATTCGGTGATCGATTTCGTGATTCAGTATTTATTTTCTCATGACCTCATTTATAATAAGCGATGTTTTACTTGAATTGATTGTATCAAGCGTGACATGGTGTCGAATTATCGAAATGTACATTTAAAAAAAATAATGAATCGCGAATCAGAATGTATTGCGTATTTTGATCGTGATCGAATTGATCATTTATCGTTCCTGACGTATAATGTGTATTTGTATCTCAACGCGATGAACATGAATAGGATCATGATGGTGAACATTAATCCGGCGTAGATGAGGAATATCCAGGCCACATTGAATCCGGCCGTGGAGACCATGGATATGATTAGGATGATCACGTTTCCAACCGAATCCGTCAATAACCACAATGCCATAACCAAGGCTTTCATGCTGAGCGGTGCCTGAAAATCAATGAGGCTTGATCAGATCGATCTGATCACACCTGATCAGTCACATTTGAACCTACCTGCGAATAAGCGAATTCATTTCCGGTAATCGAGAATAGAATTTCGGCCACTGAGATGACGAAATATTGAGGAACTTGCCACAATATGCTGACCGTATTATCCGGTGCTTGACGCATGATTTCGTGCGTGATTTTTCCATCCTGCTCGGTGAATAAGGTCGTACTGAATATACCACCGTTCGTTTTCGTGGTGAAATTTCCGACGGGCGTCGTATTATTGTCCAAATAAATACCCCATCTGAAATGGATGGGTGTACTGTAGCTTTCACGGGACCATGAAAGGGTCCTCCAGGGCCGGGTTATTCGAAGGACTTAAAGTTAAAGGTAATCCCGAGCCCACCGTTAAAGATCCTGGCGAGGTCCTTTAACTCCCTAAAGTGAACTTTAGCCTATACCTGACCACAGGCCTCTAAAGTCCACTTTATCTTAAAGTCGGACTTTAACTTCAAGTCCTTCCAATAACCCGGCCCAGGGGTCTCCGTGATGGCGTACTGTAGCTTTAATTGGGCCCTTTGGGTCTTGCCATGCACTTACGTTCCAGGTTTCAAATCTTTGTACGGTGTCGTTCGATTATTGATCTCGAATTCTTTGTACGATTCGGCTTTCCCGTTTTTACAATCTTTCGCATCGGTCGTCGCGTCTTTGCACGCTTTGATCACCTTCACGTCGTCGGAATTCTTCGCGTAATAATTGAAGCTGAAAAGAAAAGCGGTTTGAGTTTGATCAAATTGCGCAATCTGCGTCACAATACGCTGCATCAGTATTGCGCAATCCGAACTCACTTCATCGTGAATACGCTTTCGCCCGACGTCGATTTATCCGTATTCGTCGTGTGAAGCTGAAAAATTTGGGTATTTTTTGATCCACATAATCTGATCAGAATCGAATGATCTTACTTGTAAATCGGTCATATCACTGGTGAATATGGTGTATACGGCCGAATTCGGATAAACGGTCAGCTTGGATGTGATATTTCCTTTGTGTTTATCGATCCATCCGCACGCTTCGCTGGCTTTATCAACGTCCCATGATAATTCGCCCTTCAAATTTGAGAATTCGAATAAGTAGTTCTGAAATATAATTCGTATGATTATGGATCGATAATGGCATGATTAGTACGTGATCATTGCCTGATCAGTACGTGATCACTGCCTTATCAGTACGTGATCATTGCCTGATCAGTACGTGATCACAGCCTGATCAATACGTGATCATTGCGTGATCAGTACGTGATCATTGCGTGATCAGTACGTGATCATTGCGTGATCAGTACGTGATCATTGCGTGATCAGTACGTGATCAT
>JAQIWJ010000543.1:0-19636 GCA_034695185.1 Discolaimus major
AAAATCCTCTAGCATGACGATTTGCAATAGGCGGTTGAGCGCTAATTCAAAAATTTCCCAGATGCGGAGGTGTGTATAGATTATCCCATGCGTATTGATATCCATCATGAGTATGTTGGGATTTTATATCCCGGCCGAGACTGGCGAAAAGGTGACCATGTGCATTACGACTTTACTATCCATGGGCGTATTTTTGAAAACCATCACAGAAAGTATGCCGCCTTCGTCCGAAGCCGTACCATTGATCGGTGAGTGATCAAATTGCGCAATCGCGCCATGTAAACGACGGTAAATTGCAGGCATGTATTACGTGGTCAGTTTATTCATCGTTTGTGCAGCAACCGTGGTCAACGTGATCACGTTGAACGTCCACAATAAAGGATCCAAGAATAGCCCGAAACCAATACCGAGTTGGGCTCGAAAAATGATTCTAGGCTATATGGCCAGTTGGATGTGCATCGCGGTTTATCCGTCCGATGCTCAAATGGTGCATTTAGCCGAGGTGCGTATACTGTAACCGCATTTTCCCGCCTTCGAGCAGACATCCCCATTTTCCCGCCTTCCAGCAGACATACAGTAACCGCGTTTTCAGCAACGTCGTCGTATGAAGAACGACGATCAACTTTTGAACGAAATCGCGAAATCGCACAATCACGCGAAATCGTTCGGAGCGCCGACCATCCTCACGTCGGACGCGTACGATCAATGCGTGAATGCGCGTAAAAAACTGGTCAAAAAACAACCGTCGAATTTCGGCGGGAAAAACGAACATCAACCGTTATCGGCTCGTCAAAGCGGCCGTACAATATACGATTACGATTACGAGCTGAAATCGTTGCGTAAATTGAACACGCAAGCTAGTTTGATCACGGGCGCGTTGAGTTTGATGAAAGCGCCGTTGGATATTTGTAATCACATGTTCGATCCGCCGCGAAAACCGCCCAGTTACGATAATTTAGCTAAATTCGATTCGTTGATCAATCAAACGGGCGAACCTGGAGACGAGGTTCATCGAATCGAGCAAATCTCCGTCGATCAACCGGCCAACGAATTCGGCGGGATTTTGAAAAAGGAATTGGAAGAGAATTTCTGTCGTGTATTGACGAAAATCTACGAGACACTGGAACAGAACGAATTGAGAACCGCCTTGCAAGAAGAACGTACGCAAATCATGTGGGAATGGAAACAAGTGGCTATAATTGTGGATCGATTACTTTTACTACTTTTCATGTTCGCCACTGGATTGACCACTTTTTTAATCCTTTTCGAAAGGGCTATATTCGAAGATCATACTACGCCAAATGATGATGATATGCCCCCTGTTATATGATCCATTTTTTTTACACGCTTGATTCATTGTCATTTTCCAAAATCTGAAGATTTTTATCGCCACGAAATCGTGTAAATTTAAATGCACTAATGCAATGGCATACTGTAACCGCTAGAATCCAAGAATTTCAAACCCTCTCAAAAGCCTTGCCTTGCATTTACTGAAAATTTAACATGGAAAGATGTTTTCTAGATATATTAGCTACGCTTATTCCAAAAATCTCTTTTATCTTGCTGTGTGATCGATGATCACGATTTTGATCAAAATTATCGATTTCCTAAATATCGACCGCTGGTAAATTTTGAAGTGATAATTGGATAGAGCGTGGTCGACTCTATCAGGAAGCCTGTATTGATCACGATTACCGATTGGGTAATGGCCTTGCGAGAGGGGCCAAAATTTTCAAAATATCGATTTTCAAACCGTCTCATAAGCGGTAAAGCATGATAAAGTTTTGAGAAATCGACATCTCGATGCACATAAAAATCGTGAGCAAAAGACGAACGGGCATGCTGTAACCGCTCAGCTATGCAGTCTTTCATGCGTGGAATGAATTTTGGCAACTTCGTTCGAATCAGATAAAATTTTTATTCTTGCTCTTGACGCACGCTGCAACCATTTGGATTCTGTCGTAATAATCGCCCACGTGGAATCGGTTGATCGAATCAGCTTGTTGGCAGCTCATAATTTTGAGCAGATCATTTTTAATCGGTCCGCTGAAGAATGCTTCTGTTCAAAATGAACGTGGCAATTATCTTGGGATTTCTCTCGTTTAAATGCGATTTTTGAAATGAGTGGTTGAGCATCATACCATATGAGCCATCCAATGCCAAATACCCTCCGCCCTCAGTGTGAGTGGATTCTTGGATAATATTTTGCCATGATGATTTTGAATGTTGGAAGCCACTCCATTCAGCTTTGGCATCAATTTTTGCATTTGCATTGCAATTTCTTCATGCAGTCGCCATGGCATGCATACATCAACCAATCGGAAACGAGTGGGCGGAGCTAAGGCCATAGCGGTTACAGTACCCCTGACCTTTTGATATGATTGAAACCAGAATATCCAAAGCAATTGCATGACTAATGAATCAATCGGAAATAAGGTAGGCGGAGCTAAGGCTCCGCCCTGTTCCTGCATTGATTGGTGCCCAATTAATGTATGGACCTGCTAATTTGAATGAAACGAAGCAGATCCGCTTCTTTTCTTATCACAGGATGCTGTGCTATATAATTATCACATCTCGTTTTTCCCGTTTGACAGGAAAGGTTCACGAGACCTTTTCTGCCACCTACCTTCCAGCATTTTCTATATTCACGACTCCTTTTTCAACAGAGTCAATAGAAAGGCATGCTTGGCTCCTCGTGTGACCAAGAAAAAGCCTACGCATTTATAGGAAATATGACATTTACAAGATGCGAAATGCTAGGCAATACGATGCCTTTTCATAAGGGAAAAAAGCACCCGGATGTAAGTCCAAGATTTCTTTTAAACTAGAGATACCCAATGAAAAAAAAGGGTGTAGAATGTAAAAAATCAGCTTGGCGATCGATATTTTGAAAATGTATCTTCATATACCGGTATATCGTTTTGGATCATCCATTTTCTCATATTCTAATAAATTCTTCCATACCACGTTCGGTTTCCAGGCGGGCGATCCCTGAAAACAAGGCGTACTGTAATGCCGACCTTTGGCTTGAAATTTTAGATCAGCCTTTAGATGAATTTGCAAATGCGATTTCGTATTTCTAGCTTCCTCGGGAAACTAATTCAAGCAAGAATGCGTCAAAATGGCTAATAATTATCCTAATTGAGTAGGCGTAAATAGGTACAAAACAATCTCCACATGACGTCAATAGACGCGCTTTTTCGCCTACACTTTTTCTTGAGAATGTGTTTTTCCGAAGCTTTCTCATGTCCACCCGAGAAATAAAACATGCAATTTTATGCTTATTGTGTATCAAAATTGCGCAATTTAGGCATGATATGCCAATTATGAGAATCCATGTAGTACATGGAGATTCTAGATCCTAATTTCGACTCGAAAGTTTGGCAAATTTGTGTCATGCAATTTTGCCATAGATTGCGCAATTGCGCAATTTGCCTACCTTCGTTTTATCGCCTACGTCGACGAGGAGCTTGTAAACGTTGTTCATTTATATCGTCGACTAAACTGGCGATACGTTGACGTAATTCTTCCTCGTCCAAACGACGCAACGCTTCTTCGTACACGTCCGGTTCATCGTCCGCTTGATCGGCGTCCAATTGATAAAAATCGTACGGATTCTCGTACGTGGATTCGGCTAACGGGATTCGCGCGAATTCCGATTGCTGATCATCCATCGGGATGGGGATTATGATGGCCGTCGGTTGATCCTCGTCCTCGTCCGTCGGTTCGTCCATGGATCTCTTATCTTTCGGATAATATCCTTCGTCCTCGGCAGCTTCTTCCAATGCGGCCAATTCTTGCGGATCCATTTGTTCCTGGTCAGGCAGAATATCTTGGTCGTCCGCATCGTCCGAATCCACGGGTGATTGTTGATTTTGTAATTCGTACATGAGCGATGCCAAATTGGATAAATCCGATTCGCTCACATCGTCGTCTTGTTGATTTTCGTCCAATTGTTGATATTCTTCCGGATGCCTGGATTGGAGATATTCGTAGGCGGCCATCAGATCGGCCGGATCGATCGATTGATAAACGGCCCTTTTCGATCTGGAACGTTTCATACGACCGCCCAGATTCGCTGCGGTTCGGATACGGTGTTGCCTATTCAATGATACGCTTCGACGGCGTCTACGTGATTCCAATTCTTTCTCCAAATCGGCACGATTTCCGGCTGAAAATAGGAAGGCTCGAAATTGCGCAATGCATTTATGCATAGACACATCCGCAGTGCCCGGATTTTAAATTCCCGCCCCGCAAACCTATTGCACATTTACCTGAATCGGGCACTGCGGGTTGCGGGTTCTAAGGTGTGCGCTATGGATTTCATGGAATGATTTTCCGCTGCGGGGTGCCCGATCCAGGTAAATGTGCAATAGGCTTGCGGGGAGGGAATTTAAAATCCGGGCACTGCGGATGTGTCTATAGGGCCATGCTTCAGCTACAGTATGCCAAGCATACGAAAATTGCTTGTAATTTGAAAAATGGCCTCTTAGAAGCCATGGCTACCCATGCATGAATATGATGCTTACTCAAAAGTTGCCAATCGATTGATCGATCCGCATCGTCTTGTGCATCAAAGCTCGTTGATTGACCGTCTTCAGTTTTTTCATCCAAAAGCTCATCCTCGTTTCCAACGCTTGTCTTCTGAAATAAGCTCAATTAGGACCAACATTCGAAATTTCATCGAAAAAACTACACTTACGTCCATATTTTTTCCATTCTCATTCGTCGTATTCTGATTATTGTCCGAGGATGGAGGCTGTTTTGGTGCCGTGTCACGTTCTGCAAAGAGAGCCTAATTAGGAACGGTTCATTAGCGGAAAGGACTGGAAGCACCCTCGGGCCCTTCCGAAGGGTAAGGCCCTGTTTGACCCTCTGGTCAAACGGCTGAAAAACATACTCAAAAATGGGGACTAGGGACAAACAGATGAAAACTTACTCAAAATCTTATGCCAAATGGCCGAATTGGAGTTGACAGGCGAAGAATTGATTTCAAGCGTACACAAAAGTGCCAAAATCACAACGACCAGTGATAAATGCATTCTTTTCAATTTTCAACACTGGTTCATATCCCTCGTAATCCGAAATGGCAATCGATGGTCTCGAATTGGTCGATCCTGAAAAATTATGGCTTTCTATGTAAGAAAGGCACGAGGAAATATTGGGTCTTCGAAAAACGGCTAATCCTATGGCGAAATGGAGTCCAGATGATGCCTGGACGGTCGATTTTACCTCTGCTTATGACCTGCTAAGGCCTTCGTGTAAGGGAATAGTGGATTCGGGGGGAAAAAAGCCGAGGCGTATAAGCCGAGTTTTTAGATCTCGCTTCTTGTCCAGATGCCGAACCCCCGAGAGAAGCTGGTCAAAAGCAACGGCTTGACAACGGATACGAATAAGCTTTCGCTAAGGGTATGAGAGCCTAGTAGATGATAAGAGCCCAGGGCACCTTGTCCCACGAGCCTTGCTACGCTCGAAGAGACTGGCCTCCCATATTCCGTATATGGTGTTATTTCTTCGCCACCGTTTCCGGTCCAATAGGCTTCTTTTTGCGCCGTGGGTACCAGGAAAATCGATATTCATACACGCCTCCATGACAACTTGGAATTCTGCTGACTGAGGAAAAAGGGCGCCTCGTCCATTGGAGCATCGGCGGCCGTATGGACCAGCTTGTGGAAAACATTCTGATTACCATGAGGCATATATACGATCCCCCCCCCCCCCAAGGTTCCATACATAGGAAAACTGCATTAATTGCTCTTCCGAATTCCCAGGCACGCAAAAGGGGTTTCGGCCTCGAAAAATGCGCCAGAGGAACAGCCTTGTGCATAAAATTTCATTCCGGATGGATGATGGAAAAAAATCTAATGCGTTTTTCACTCGGAATACAAAGGTTCCGAATTGCGCAATGCGAGCCAATGCAAAATTGCGAAATTCGCCTAGTGTGGAGAACGCAGTGGAAAATTCGAGGACAAATTTTTTGGCCCACAGAAAATGCAGAATTTCGTCAAAATACCAAAGAAGCCGACCGTTCGGCTATGCATTTTTTTACTCTTGTCTAAAATCTGTACATCCAAGGCATAACGTGGAAAGCTTGGCGTGCAAGCCAAGTTTCCACTCACGAAATCTATACAACGAATCATAGCCCAGGCGACAGAAGGACGCCTGGCCAAGGGCACAACAAAAACAGGCCTATTGAAACACGCTTGTAAAAAGTCAGAAATCATCAAGAAATAATGAATCAGGAATTCGCAAGGCTTTGCCTTCGCGACATGTAGTCTAAAAACTGTGAATCCTAGGATGATAAATGAAAGAATTTTTTTTATCTGCAGCTTCATTCGATTGCATTTGCATTTGATTTGGTTCTGAAGAATAATTGGCTGTGCTGCGGATACTGTAATCGCTTTCATGTTTTTGCAAAGCCCAGCTCAGCGTGCCAAATTCTTTTTATCAGTTGAAAAATCAAGCAGGATCATTAATTTTATTCATTATTGATTGTATATTCTTCTTTCGCTTTCCAAATTCAATTCAAAAATATATTTACATGATTTTCCTGAGCGGTTACAGTACGCCTCTAGTGCAAAAATACGCAGCCTTGCCTAATTTCATATTTCGCGCCTATGGATCGGTGCGACCGCTTATAACAAGTCGACTCGATTTGTTGCGGATCGATGACTTGGCCCGAGTCCAAGAAAAAGCGTCGAATTTTATGAAAAATTCGGAATATTCGATTGATTTCCATGAAATTTGATTGAAGAAGAAAAATGTCAAGTTCACAACCGTCTAAATCCGGAGCATCAGCTTCCGCGAAATCTACCAGTGGAAATGAACATGTGCAACCGGGATCGATTATTTTCGCAAAAATGAAATCTTTTCCTCCGTGGCCAGCAAAGGTAAAGAAATCGATTATGATAAATTGTTGAGTACTAAAAACGGAATTCTAGGTGGTATCGGCGGATAATTATCCAGGCACAGTGCCGAAAAATCAAATTGCTGTTTTATTCTTGGGATCCGGAGAATAGTAAGTAGCTTTATTTATCATTGAGATTTCTGTGGTGCTCTGCATTTTGGCTCAATTTCTATCAGTAATGATAGAAAAAACTGGCTAATTTGGCAGAAAATTAGGGCCTTGGCAATTCAAAATTGCTGGCAGTTGATTCCTCAATATGAAAACTGAAGTTCGCATTTCTTTTTCAGCGGTCACGTTCCAATCAAAGACACCTATCGGTACGCTGAATTTCGAGATCAATTTGGATCACCGAAGAAGCAACCCAAATTCGCCGAGGCTATTCGTGCAGCTGACGAAATGGTCAGTGGTCGGCAAACGTCCGGAAAACGCGAAGCTCCAAAACCATCGGAGAAAGAGAAGACAGAATCCGAATTAGCCGGACCGTCACCAGCTAAACGGCCACGAGGACGACCTCCGCAACGTTCGAAATCTGGATCAGATCAACAACCGTCGGCAGAGAAACCGGATCAACCTCGACATGAAGAAGAAATGCTTCCGGCTAGCCAACTAGCCGAAATCGCCGCTTCGACCGTCTTCGAACCAGACCTTGAGCATCAACAGCAACCGACCGAAGATGCAGCAAAAAGTGGCTCGCCTCTACGTCCAACCGCCGAACCGGAGGATGATTATGATGACGAGGATGCGGATGAAGCTATTTCGAACGTCGTGCGTCAATTGGAGGAATTGGAGAAACAAGAAGAAGATGAACGTATGCGAACTCAAAGTCAACCATTGTCTACATCGAATATGGCCTCCAGCGGATCATTGAGTTCTTCGCAACCATCTACTGCTCCAAAACGTCGTGGACGTCCGCCCAGAAAACCACAGCCAATGGAATCAACTACTTCAGCGGCTGGAACGAGTGGACTTGTTCGTCCAACTACATTGGTTACTGAACACGCAAAGGTAAATAGCGTTTATCAAATTCGCTAATTCAGGAACTAAGTAATGCTTTCTTATAGGATACACCAAGCCGAATTTCTCGTCGTTCATTGAGCGAGACCACGGACGATGGTCGTGCAGCGTTGGGCAGTCAATCGTCGGGAAGCGAGACGCCGGTCAGTGGTGGAGAAAGCAGTGCATTGGGAAAGCGTCGTCATAAACCGAAAATTATGTCGGAATATTTTCTGGAATACGATTATTCGTCGCCCAGAGGCCGAAGGTAAGAATATTTTTCTCATTCAGTGTTGCTGAAATTAACTGAGGTTATTTTTTCAGGAAATCCGAAAGTTCGCCTGTTGCGGCTGTAGCAACACCCACGACGCCGGCATCTCAACCCGCTAAAACTCATCAACCGAAAACTCCCAAACCCATGTCGATTGAACGCCACGGTAGAACGCCATCATCAGGACGTGGCGGAAAGAAATCAACGCCAGTCGGATCCAGATCGACCAAGGATATGGAGAAAGCTTCGTTGGAAGCCGAAATCGCCCGTGTCAAAATGGCGGCGGAGCAGAATCAAGGCGAGCATCAACATCATCATCATGCGTCCGATCAATTGTGGCAACGTCATGAAGCATTCGCTGATTTGCCATTCGACGATTCAATGTTCGAAATGACCGTGGACGTGGAAGAATCACCATCGGCCAACGCGGCTACTACTTCTTATGGCGGAGAAAGCATGTCGTATTCTCAAGCGGCCGCAAAACGACGCAAGGACGCCAACGAGATGGTCAAAGAGCGAGAACGGGAACGCATGAAGCAGAAAGAGAAATTGAAAGTCAAGTTATTGAAAGGACCATTGCCTGCGCCCAAAATTATTGCTGCCGCCGTCGATGGTAAAAAGAAGAAGAAAGGGAAAGCCGCCGCCTCGTTGATCGCCGCAAAGAAGAAAGCAGTGGCCAACAAGATGAAAGTGAAACTCGCCAAGAAGAAAGCGACGAAAGCGGCCAAGGTAGTTGCCGCAGCCGAGGTGAAAATAAAAAAGAAACGCGGCCGAAAACCATCGCTGATCAAGAAACCGAAACCGCCGAAACGCATCACTGGCTACGGTATGTGGGCCGAGCGTGAGATGGGTGCAATTCGGAGGCAACATCCCGAAGTCAAAGGATTGCAAGCCGTGCGGGATTTATTGCAAGCCAGATGGGATCAGCTTTCTGACAGTGAAAAAATGGTAAGCGTATTATTATTCTTACTAAATTCAATCTAAAAATTCATACTCTTGTTTTAGACTTGGCAAATTATGGCTAAACGTGAGAAAGAAAAGCGAAAAATGCAGCAACCTCAGCAACAACCAGGGACGCCAGTCAAACGCGGTCCTGGGCGTCCTCCGCTACACAAATCGCCAGCATCCGCTACCACTTCACCAGCAATTTCCGGGCCACCTCAACCGTTGTTCAGACAAACGAGTGGGATACCATCATCTCCACGCGGATCCAGGCTATTCATCATGTCACCATTACACGAAACTACGTCCAGCATGGATATTGGTCACCAACAGCAGCAGATGGCATTCGTCCAGTCTCCTGGCATGGTCGAACATCACCAGATTATTGACAGTGGTACTGCGCTGGCTCAGGTATGTATTTCAGTGAATAGAAAATAATGCAATCATTCTAGAAATTCCACCTTTCAGATGAGTCCATACGATTTGGGCGGCGGCGTCAGCACTCAGCCATCACCAATGCAACAGCAGGCGTACTCTCAAGCTGTAATGCAGCCGAGTCCAGTCAAACGTCCACGCGGTCGTCCACCAAAGCATCCGCGACCATCGGATCAACATCAATCATCGTTGCCTCAACCACAGATACGTCCCGCACAATCGTCGGTGCAACAACGGCAAACGACCCAGCCGCTATTCGCGTATCAAGCGGCTCCGTTGCCGAAAGGATTGAGAATACCGAAGAAGGAGAGTGCAGCAGCGAGGAATCAATCGCAATCGAAGCCACCATTGAAAATTCTGACCGCCGGCCAACGTCGAGCACCATTCCAGGGACGTTCACCGCAACCAATGATGCAACCCCAAGAACAACAACTGCTACAAGGCACGATGGACGAACCGCCAGTTCCGGACGCCATGGCGCATGAAGAATTGGTTTACGATTCCGAAGCGGCCGCCATAGCAGCGGCGGAGGCCGCCGGTATGGATCTGGGTGCCGCTGGTTTAATCACGGACGAAGGCGTAGTGGTGGAAGACGTCGGTTACGGTCACATGGAGGAACAACACCGTATGCATCCGGAATTGAGAGAAGAAACAGCGGCCGCCGTATCGTATTTGACCGGAGATGAAACACCAACGCCATCGGGTGTATCAACGAAACCGAAAGGAATGTCGGCGGAAGAAAGAGCCGCAAAGAAACGCGAAGCCAGCCGTTTATCCAGAGCCAAGAAACGCGAATCCAAATCGCCGCAAAAGAAAGGAGATCAAACGCCGGGAACGCCGCAAACGCCGAATCGTCAGCAAAAGCAAACGGCTGCACAAAATATCGCCCCTCAATTCGCCATGGATCAAGACGTCTATGGACAATCGTCAGCCGTGGCTCCACCAGCGGCCGCGTTCGAAGTTGCGTTCGCCGAACCGTTGCCGAGCGAGGAAGAAACGAATATGTTCTTCTTCGGAACGACTCAAGATGTGCAAGCGTTATTGGAAGTCCGAAATCCGCCGGGTCCGTTGGAAAGCCAATGTCGATGGTGGTTGAAAGAGGACGAGGATCCGGAATTGCGTGGAAAGAAAGCTGGCCGCGGAGAAAGCCCGCCGCGTGCATTGACGGCCGAACCATTGGACGCAGCAGCCGTATTCAAATTGATCGGACGTACGTTCGAGAATATTGGCAATCATTTGATGAGAGAAGAGGTAAGCATTTGTATTATTATCATGTTCCTTGAATTAAGCAGAATTTCGTTTCAGGGCGAAGATGCACCGCATGAAATCGCGGGTGGTATGGATATGTTATTGGACGCGTTGGTCAGTTCCATGGGTCACCTGCTGACGTTGACGGGATCAATTCCGCCGTTCGATCGTCGTTATCGTCGCGATCAAATGGCGCGTTTGGTGGAGGAAACGTCGATGATGATCCCGATATGAAATCGTCGAGGCGAAGGAGGAAAAGAGAAGGTTTTGAATTGGATTTATTCCTATTATTCTATGATTAGAATTTTTTGATGTATTATTCAATTTCACAATGATATCTTCACGGGGATGGGAATGCACATGGACATTTGGATGTAATGTTATTCTAATTTCATGCATTGCTTTTCTTTTGGATCATGTAAAATGCGGATAAGTATTCAGGCGTGATTGATGACCGTGGTCTGATTGATCATATCTCGCATTTCGAGATTCGTATTTGATTTTGATTTATGAACAATATGTATGTCCGAATTTGCATATATATATATATATATATATCCAATTTGATCGGATTAATTTACATGTTCCAGGCATGTTTTGGGCTTGCTAATTTTTCATCTCGCCGTGATATTGTTTTGACATGGTGAAAATTTGCATTGCGTGAGTGCAATTCTGCTCGTTTATTTGAAAAGGGCAAAGAGAAGAGGTGCTTCGGAGGGTAGTATGTAATTTTCTCTCCAATTTCCCCCATGTATAATCAAAGGTGCCAGTCGGAAGAAACGCATCGGGTTGTATGAGAATTAAAATCGCACCCTTTTCTTCGACGCCTAGTAAAGCCATGTACACGACTCGGCTGCATTTGGCTACCGTGCAAACGAGTCAAAATTCCCGAACCGATCTGCATTTGAAACGAATTGAATCGAAATTTCGACTTTGGTCCAACGCATTGCTCGGATTAGACGGCGCGGAAAGGAAATCGCTTAGGTTACGCTTAATTTGGGTCTCAGCATTGATTCTGGGTCTGATCGCGTCCTTAGTTCACGTCTCGTTTCTCCTATTCCAACATACGTCTCGTCCCGCGATCACGGATCGACGAGAAATCGAGGCCGAAATGAGGGGCGTGAAATTCCCCTCGTTGATCGTATGCCCGTTGAATTGGGTGAACGCGAGGAAGCTGAAAAGCGCGTATAAATTGGATTCGGACGATCCGACGTTCGTGTATATGAAATCGTTGATCTCCAAACGGTACATGTCGAAAATCGCGCAATCCAATCCACAGGGTACTCAATGGGTATATCCGTTGGAGAATTCGACGCAATTCAACGATACGTATCAATCGATCAAAACGCGCGTCCGTGATCAATTATCCGCCGATCAGGAGTATAGTGATCAGACGTTTTTCAAAGAGATCGCCTTCACGTGCGTGGAAATCCTGAAAGATTGCGTTTGGAACGGCGTCGCGGGCGTGGAGTGTTGCAAAGAAAGTCGACCCGTTTTTACTCCCTATGGTAAAAATTGCGCAATATTTCGCAATAATCAATCGTGCATTACAACCTGCAAATTGCGCAATTCTGCTTGTACGCGGTTTCTCTGAGATTGCGCAATCCGATGTGCATTTTTTCAGGTCGATGTTATCTGATCAAACCGCCGCGTATCGATGAATTAGCCATGTACACACCGTCCGCGTTGGGTGGTCATCAGATTATCCCGGGTCCGGAAGGCGGTTTCTCGATGACCATCATGACCGATCGGAGGTCATCGATCGCGCAAATATCCGCCAATTCGAGTCCGAAACATCTGTCCAACAACGGTACCGTACTGTATTTGATCGATCCGGATCAATCGTCACCGACGGCCGTACCCATTTCGAATCCACTTTTATCCCCGTCCAACGTGCACGCCCACGTTCGATTGAGATCGATCGAAAAACGGCGGGAATTCAAAATATGCCCGTATCCGAAATTGAGATATTTCTCCGATTACACTAGGGAAGCGTGCGAAATCGAATGCCGCGTCAACGCGTCCGTTCAGATATTCGATTGCGCAATTTTGGGCGACTCGTCCGGAGTAGCGCCGGATTCGAAAATATGTAAAAGTCACGATTTCCACGATCGATACGTAAAAGCGTTGATCAACGCTTTGGGTCCGAATTTAAATCGGACAACGGAAGATAAAAAGCTCTTATTGGTGAATGAGAATTTGAAAAAATTGGATCTACAGTATGCCCAAGCGTACGTGAATTGCACCAGGCAATCGTGTAATGGGGAAATTTGCGCGAACACAATGGAATATCATGGCGATATTAGTTATTATTCGTTAAATTTGAAAGAGAAAATAGGATTTCCTATGCCTGCTGAGAATTCGAGTATTGAGACAATACCCGATTATGAGGAATATTCGAGATTGACCATTTTTTATCCTCGATTATCGTACGAGGTAGGTATGATCGGCTGATCACGTCAGCTGATCAGCACTGATCAGATCTGATCACATCAGCTGATGAGCTTGATCACCTCAGCTGATCTCTGATCACATCAGCTAATCAGGTCTGATCACATCAGCTGATCAGCACTGATCACATCAGCTGATCAGCACTGATCACATCAGCTGATCAGCACTGATCACATCAGCTGATCAGCACTGATCAGCCCTCCTATCAAGCACATTTTCCAGGTATGGCAAGAGAGCACGCACAATTCGATGCCGGAATTATTGGCATCCATCGGTGGAGCCTTTGCATTATGGGCTAGCATATCAGCGGCAACTTTGATCCAATTGATTTCGCATTGCATATGGGTTACGGTATCGATCAGGAAAGGTACCAAAGTGGACACTCGGACGCCACCAACACCGAACGGTCGAGTATCATTGTCCACTAGTAATAGCCAACGAACTCACGACGAAATTCGTTCGAGAAAAGTACATAGACTGGATAGTACCATGTAAAAATTCCAACAGTCTCAAACTTTTTCACCCACTTATATTTTGCGAAATCACCAAAAAAATATGTGCGAATACATAAATAACGCGATAAAATTTGCACAGGACGAATGTATAAACGTGCAAATGCAATATCCAGTACTGCAAATCGTGATCACAGCCCCCATATTTCACACCAACCTTGATTTCGATGCCGATTTAACCGGTTTCTGAATTCTCTGTTGATCTCCGCTGATGATATCCGTGTAATTGGGAAGATTGACCGATGGTAGTGGAGCCGCCCACGTTCGACCTTGAGCCATAACCGCGAATGTTTTCTCGTCGAAGTATGATAAACCGGCCGATCGTCCGGCGCTGCCGTTTCGCATGGGTGCAGCATTGTTGGACGACGATGTTGACCACGAGAACGACGCTGTACTTCCGGGTGACGCTTGGACGCTCGGTTGTCGAACGGATTTCAATATACGAGCGCGTACTGGTTCGTGAATCGTTTGATCCCAAGGCGTGAATCTGAAAGAAAACTCGATTATGCAATGCGTCTGAAGGGCAGATAACAGATGCGATCGGATTTTGGCTATCCAAAAGCCATGCACCGTACCTGATTGCATTCGGATCAGTGCTCTGAGGCGGATCATAAACCACTTCGCGACTCTTCCTGACCGAATCCGCGGCTTTCTCGCAGAATTTCTCCACATCTTCCTTGTGCCTGAAATGAAAAATTCATTAGCAAAGCAAGGATAAAGAATGAATGAAAATCTTACAGTCTTGCCGCATCCGCATTCGACACCGGATCCGTGCATTCGATCGCGAAGAAACACCGTTGCATATAAACCAGCATTTGATGAACGTGATGAATACCGCATCTGCAAAATGATTTCTTCAATTTTGCATTCAACGCATTCAAAAATTCCTCACTTCCAATTAGGAAATCCTCTTCTCACGTTCAATTCACCTGTCCCCGGATCGATATCCGGATGAAAAACCGGGATCTCGAACGTCAACGAAGGCGGCGTTTCCGTTTCCGGAAAATCCGCCGGTAATTTCAACGAGAATCGCAATATGGCTCCTTGATAAAGTCCTTGTCGCAAAAATAGGATGCCGAGCCATTCTAAAACGCGAAATCTCCGAATCTAATGATTAATATCAACATTAAAATTTACCATATGGATCGCAGGCGGTTGGAACGCAATAAATTCCAGGCAAATTTTGCTGACCGAATAAATTGCTGAAAAGAAGATACCATTAATTCCAGAATACGAGAAATAAATTCTACTTACAATTCAGCGGTTATAGAATATTCGGCGAAGTATATTTGATAGGGTTTGAGCGGATTGACGGAGCCATCGCCGTTTTCATCGTCGTCCGGATCCGGATTTATCGGATTCCGTTTTTCGCGTTCATCCATCTGTGGATGAGGAATTTTCCCTCAAAAATTAATTCTATTGAAATCCGCAGAAATGCATGAGCTAAAATTAGCTATCAGCTAAGTAAATGCAATCCCTGATCACCAATTCCGAATTCTTGAGAGCAATTGTGGAAAAAGAAACATGCAAAAACTGCTTCAGAAGAGAGCCGATTTTTTCGGTAACATCGAACAATCGATAAATGCACCTTTTCTAGGTATAAAATCCAGGATTATGCTTTTTAAAATCCCATCCTTTGGTTGGACCTTGGCTTTGGAAAACCAAAATTCTGGCCAACAAAATGAATTTTTCTCCAGAAGGGTTACGGTGAGCACATCGAATGATGAGTAGGTCGCAGCTGCTTATATCAACATTCAAAGTCATTTTACATGTAAAAGATATGGGTAAACGGCGGGAAATCTGTTCAAAGATAACCGAATAAATCGAGGCTTCGAAATGTTATCAAAATCGATTGATCAATCGATTTTTAGCATGATTATGAAACATAAGATAAATTCTGCATAAATCAGCATGCCTGATGGTGCTGTTTATTTCTATATAAAACTTCAATTTGATAATTTTAAATTGACATTTTTAAAACTTGCAAGGAAATAGTCATGACCAACGTGAAATCAGCATGGTCGATTATATAAAAATCCAATACCGCATATTTTCTGCAATTATATCCGTTTTGAGGCATGTAGAAACTGGGCGGATGAGCGGTTACAGTACACCATGTTTACATTCGCATAAATCCGCTTATTTTTGGTCAAGTTTTCACGCTCTTGAAAAAGTAAGCTGAAAAATCTTTCATCGAAAGTCATCATGTGACTAGGAAGTAAGCTTGCTCCATTCGAGCAAAGCAAGTTCTTTTTCGTCAGTTTTTCTCAAGCGTAGACCGGATGTTGCGTAAAAGCTGGTCGAAGTCAGCGGTTGTCGGAATATAATTGGGCCTTGATTATGCAACGTACTTCGCCTTTTCTCAGTTGGGGGTGCTCTTTTATTCGGTTGCAATTTTAGCTCGACTTCGGCTTCGAACTTCGGGAGGGGGGGGGGCTCGACTGCGGTCGTTTCTTTATTTTTCATCCGAAAAGCATATTCTAGCCTTATTATCAGCTAGCTTGCCTTTCATGAGGGATTGCCCGACGAGGAGGCCATGAAGGAATGCTGTCTAGCGTGTGATATATTGGCAAAAATGTACATCTCGTTTTCGTGACGAGCTATGATAAAAGGCTTCATTTCATATTGAGAAAAAAAACGCGGAGGTGGCTGGCTAGTAATGCCTATAGAAATATGTGTTTTTGATTCGGCCATGTGTTGGCCAAATCCAATGGATTTGGATCTTGGCCTATTGCCGAGTGGATAATCCGTCCACATGAGCAGCCTTTTTAAGTATGGTTTGGCCGAATCCAAGGCATTTTTGGCTCTTTGCCAATATTTGAAAAACCACGCGGACATTGTCCAGATGTAATTTCAGCTGCCCAACTTTCCCATTACTTTCTTATGTCCACAATTCGAATGTGCGAATATTTTCGCACTCGGGAACCCTTAGCATAGGCCTTGGCATACTAGACAGAGACGGTGGTTATAAAATATTCATAATGCGTAATGATTGGCAAACTAGGAGAGCCGAGAGAATAGAGTTCTCCAGGTCTCGTTGGAAACCCCGGCTAGCTTTAATTGATCTGGCCCCCTTTTGTGTTCATGAATAAAAGACGCTTGCCTATTCTTGATAAAGCAGAAAATATGATTGGACCGCCCGTTGACCTTTAGCTAAGCAGGCGGTGGACCCTTTAGGGTCCGCCAGCACCCTTAACTAGACGCGCATTTCACATTTGAATCTTCCACATTGCGCAATTTTTCAGAGCCGACCAAAATATGCAACGTTTGAAGAAATTCGCGGCCTCTCCCAATATCAATCGTCGTCTGGTTAGTGATTCGTCCGATCCGTTATCACCACCGGGGGATATGAGTGATAAATTGAAGGCCTTATCCTTAGCCAGTCCTCAAGATCTGGACTTAATCCCTCCGAATTCGGCTACGTCCAGCAGTTGTGAATCGTCGTTAATCTCTCCGCCCGAAATATCGCCCTTATCACCGTTACAATCACCGCCGTGCGCGTCTACAACAACGCCGGCTCGGAATAGGCGAATGGCATTTTTCAATACGAAAGGATATTCGTTGGACGAATCCGTATCCGCTTCGAAATTCGGATCGTGCGGAGCGCAAACGCAACCGCGTCGAACCGGCGTTCAACTTTCGGCCAGTCCGATCCGATTGCTTCATCCGCGCACCGGAAGCGGATCGAGCGGATCAGCCGTATCGCCGGATTTCGGCGATCTAGAATATATGAATACATCGAACGAAGGGTATCGATTAACGTTAGAACAACGAGAGCTCGTCAAAGAAGCGTGGCGTAATGCGAACGTGGATAAACAGAAATCCACGGCCGGTACGTGGATATTCAAACGTATATTCGCTCATTACCCGTATTTGAAGAGACTGTTCAATTTGCATCAACTAGAAGACGAACATCTGTTGGATGCTGATCCGCAATTTCAAAAACACGCCCAAGTATTCACGGACGTTCTCGAGATGATCGTGGAATGTATCGATGCGTTGGACGATTGTTTGGGACCGTTATTGATCAGTTACGGTTCCAAGCATGTCCGATTCGAATCGGGTCAAGGATTTAAGCCGGAATATTGGGACGCGTTCGCCGTCGCCATGATCGAATACGCGTCGAATAATTGGAAATTTCATAAAAACGCGCACAAGAAAGCGGAAGCGTTGAGAGCGTGGAGGGTTCTAGTGTGTTTCGTCGTTAGCAAAGTGAAACAAGGGTTTATGTTGGAGAAAAAAGCGTTAGAAAGTGATCAATAATTTGGATCAGCGATCAATAACTGATCAGTGATCCGATCACTGATCGATTGCATCATTGATTGATTGCTCATATCGCAATATGCATTCATCTGATAGCATTCCTTTTTTGCCTGCGTGATTTTTGGGAATAATCAATTCGTGGAGTAGCCGGCTTACTGTAACCGCTTTTTTAGCAGGCTTCTTGCACATGTTTCCATCTGGAAAAAAATCGATGCTGCGAAAGCATCGAAGTCATGACGACCATGGAAATCCAGTGATCATGGCTGCTTTTATGCATAATCGATAATTACGAGTCGAAAATATCGATTTTTGACACCCTGATCGCATATTTAAATGGCAAGATGGCTTAGTTTGATGATTATTTGCTAATTTCCAAGTGCCAATTAAAAAGAAGGCGTGAATGTGAAATCTCTGTTTGCACAGGGAAGCCTTGGAGAAAAGGCTTCGATAAGCTGCCATCACCATGCAAATCAAATATCGATTTTTGCATACAAAAATCGGCTCTCGGATTGCGCAATCGCGTCTATCTACCCATGCTCATTGTAATGATCGTGTTCTTGTTGGCAATGATTGAAATAGAATCTTCGTTTCGCGGCTAATTCGTAATATTCGGCCCTCCAACGATACGCTTCGTATTTCATCTCGGCCGCGCGTAATTTCATATCTAACAGGCGTTTTTTCATCGCCCATTCTTCTTGCATGATTTCCATACGTTTCTCGTGCTCGAAACGAGCCATTTCGAAAACGCCGCTCCGTCTCGATTGCGGCGCGGGTTTCGGTTTCTGCGCGAATCGCGCGAGAACGACGGCTCTGTGCTGTTTCCGATCAACGTTCCACGAATCGGTCGTACACGTGGTCGTACGATCGAAACTGGCGATTCGATCACGATTCATGGGTTCTTCCAATTCGAGATTGCGCAATTGGATCGGATTCATTTCTTCTCGTTCATCTTCGTCCAAGGACGACGAAGGTGAACTAGTTTCACTCACGCTACTCGTATCATCGGCTAACGAATCGGGCGCGAAAAGGTCGCCGAAATCATTCTGATCTCGAAATCCTTGCAATTCAATTGCTTCCGCGTAATCCTCCGTTTCGTCGTCTTGAAATTTCGAATCTTTCATACACGCGTATCCATTCTCGAATGGATGATTTTTAAATCGACTACTTATCTCGGCCATATTTTAAATTGGAAGAAATGTATTCTAGATACCAAGCAAAGCGAGGAAGCACGAGAGAAACGGTTCGGAATATTTTAGCCTTCTGTACAGACAATGCGCATGGGAAATGGCTGACACAAAGTAAATAAATATCGGAGAAAGCCAGTTTTCCTGGTTTTGATTTACCAGCTGCCTATTATATTGGTGCTAGTTTGAAAAACGAAATTGAGAAAAAATCTGGCCCTTTTTGTATGTACAATAACGACAGATGTATAAAAGTCGATTATGTCACCATGTTTTTATACGTGTGCATTTTTGGAAGGGGTATGGTACATTTTCATATTTCCTATTCGAAAGTGAAGAAATAATTTTGCATAGCAATAGGAGCATCGCAAACTCGTTTTTTTGAAAAGCGCGCCCAAAATGCTTATGACAAAATGACAGCATGCGAAATGTT
>JAQIWJ010000544.1:0-19607 GCA_034695185.1 Discolaimus major
CTGCATGGTCGAGAGAATGTTTGCTGAAGTTTTGGCTGCGATAGCGAAGCGGCACCTGGGAATGTTCCCTTGTCAGTGATAAGGATAAAGGCATCATGTGTGGAAAACATCAGTAATGGTCAATTTTGCCTTATTCTAGTCCTGATCAGGACTAAATTGGCATTTTGGATGCCCTGATCAGACTGATCAAACCAATCATAGCCTTATCAAAGCCATGATATTGATCATTCATTTTTCAGATGCGGTGCAGACACTGCATTCGTATATTGGGAATGTTGCGATAATCAATGCTGTATGCATTTGAAGCCTCTCACATAGTAATCAATGATCAGATTTGCCAAAAATCGATGAAAACAAGCCTATTTTCAGTTCACTCATCGTTGGTGCAGTGATCGTGGGAATTTTCTGCATATGCTTGAGCATAATCTGTAGAATTTGCTGCGGTTGCTGTTGTGATTTTTGCGAAAATGCTCCATGGAATTTAATGAGATACGGTTTATTCAGTCGGTAAGGTGGATTGTGAAAATTATGCATCGGTATAATGAAGAGTGGAAAATGTAAAATATCAATGTGATATGCCAGTGATTTTTTTGAATGTTTGCATCAGAAAAATACCACGTTTGGCCATGTTTCTGCCAGGCATACTGTAACCGCTGCAATGAGCTATGTTTAATGAAATGGACAATGCTGATTTCAAGATCAATGACCAGTGGTCAGATGAACCAGTCTTCACTGATTTCATTCGGCAGTGCCAAGTTTGCAATATTCCAAAACAGCATCAAATTCCGAAATTGCTGAATATACAAAGAATCTTGCAGCATGCCGAAATTGTGAAATTAGCTAACCTAGCCAAAATGCATCATCTGCTCAACATTTAAGCCATGCAAAATTCATGGCTGATGAGGAAAATCCAAGCTATGCATTCTGTGAATCCAATCAAAATTTTTCAACACGCATTTGCTGAATCCAAACCGCATCCATGCAATGCGTGTTATTCACAAACATGGAATAATCACGTAAAAATATTCATGCTCTATATGTCATGCGTAAGATCAAAGATCCAATGCGAAACGGTCTTATTCCAATTACTATTTCCAGTTTTTCCTTGGAAATTCGTCGTTTTAGACCGTTGACTCTTTCTCAACGTGAAGAAAACTTGGCCATGCATCATTGCCATTACGGAGACCGACATTTCGGCCTGTGTGATTGTGAAAAAAACTACCGTTTTCTAAGAACGGTCCATGTGAAAGGTACTAAATCTCTATCCAGTTCCGTATACGCAATAGAGCATTACAAATGGGTCATACATCAGAATTGGTAAAATTCTCCTATAAAAGGCCCGAGATTGGATCCAGAAGAATACAGTCCAGGTTGAGAAAGTGGAAATTTCAAAATGGGAAAAGAGGCACCATCCTCATCTCGAGTCATAGCCTTTGCGGCTATTGTATTTAGTACAGTAGCCATTACGGGATGTTTATTAACTTTCCCATTAGTCTTCCATTACGTACAAACATTGGAAGCTTCGGTTCAGGTTGAATTGGATTTTTGCAAAGTAAGGGTCATTTTTTGAATATGCGTCAAAAAATGCATGTATTTTCTTACTGTAGTCCCGATCACGCGATATGTGGCGTGAAATGTTGGATATCCAATCATTGGGTGGACAAGATTCGAATACTGGCCGTTTCATGAACGCCATGCATAATTTGCGCGGTCGCCGAGCTGCATCCAAAGACAACGCGGTGGCCAGTTTGAGATTCTGGGCCAGTAGAATTGCGAAAGACGACGCGTCGAATGGAAAAGCCGCCGTGCCGCAAGCTGCACCAGCGTTGGCGGTAGCGTCGTCGCAACCGCTCGGTCAATGCTGTACTTGTCACCGAGGTCCAGCCGGGCCGTCTGGTCAACCTGGACGCGACGGAAGGGACGGTATCGACGGAATGCCCGGTGAGCCTGGAGATCGTGGTACGCCAGCACCGCCAGCACCTGATTTGGTACCAAAAGTGCCAGACCAATGTCCGTGCGAAGCTCCACCAGGTGACGCAGGTGCACCGGGTCCGAAAGGCCCAGACGGACCACCAGGAGATGCAGGAACGCCTGGAGCTGATGGAAAACCAGGAGACGCAGTACGTTTACACTTTTACAATATCCATAATTCATCATTGCAATGCAAATTGATGATCAGAGCATTGGTATAAACGCGTGATTTTTCAGGGACCAAGAGGACCACCTGGTCCACCCGGAGCACCTGGTGCCCCAGGAGACAAGGGACCAGCAGGTAAATCAATTTGAATTTTAAATTCAAACATAGGCATCATTGAATATGCACAAAAATTCAGCTTGCAAAAACTGTTATTTTTAAAAAATTGTCATGCTTTTCATTCATACAATGCTTCCCCAAAATAGCGGTTACAGTATGCTCAAATATGACCTTTGATTTCAGGAGACCCAGGCAAGGTCACTGGCACTAAACCTGGCCCACCGGGTCCGCCAGGAAATCCAGGTCATCCAGGAGGAGCCGGCCCACCAGGTAAACCCGGAGATGCTGGAAAGGATGGAAATCCAGGCGGTCCAGGTCCGGCAGGAGATGCAGGAGCAGCAGGTAATTATCAACGTGCTAATTAGGTGATCAGTGAATAAAATAATCGATTTTTCAGGCGGTCCAGGAAAACCAGGCGGCCCAGGAGCCCCAGGTGACCCAGGCAAAGCTGGTGCACCAGGCAGTTGCGAACATTGTCCACCAGCTCGTTTGGCTCCTGGTTATTAAGCCGGTCATTAGCTGGACGAATGAATGCAATATACTCAATCTGGATGATCATTTGCACATTCAATTACATACCAAAAATTCTCACTGCTTCCTTCATGTTTTTATGTAATTGCACGCCAATTCAATGGCTTATTTATGCAATTTATGAAATGAGGAATAAAACCAGCATTTATTCACACTGATTTGCCATTGGCCAATCATAGCAAGGGGGTGTGGCTAGCAGGGATTCACCTGGTCACTTGTCAAAGTAGCGGTTACAGTATGCCTGTGGCATCGGAAATGCATATTGAAGATTAATCATTATTAAAATTTGAAAAAATTGATAATCTACATATGCAAATCACATCAATGCTATGAAAATCATGATGACAATAATCGAATATGATTGCAATTTTGCACCATTCCCATTTGCTACTCTAGCCTCGGTTTCTGGTGAACCTGATTTTTCTGGTTCCGACTGATAATGGCACGCTATGGCAATGCCAGAGAATTTGTGATCTTTCGGATGAGTGTAGAAATGTGAATCTGAACCGTGGAAGTAGCTATATCCATGCATATCCATCACGATCCATTTTTTGCCCAACCCGAAAACATCGTTTTTATCGATCGATTGAATAGTACTTGGATTTTTATCCCATTTGACATCAATTGTATCTGCGTGATCATCGTGATCCTAAAATTTGGATTAGTCACAGCCGTGTGGATTTAGCTGAGATCAAGGGTCATCTGAACCAGGATCAAGGGTCATTCGAGATCCTGAATCAGGGTCTCAAACATACCACAACTTCCACACCCAATGGAAAATACATGATCGATCGACCAAGGCCGATATTCACATTTCGAATCCAATTTACAAATTGCTCAGCTAGATACTTGGAATTTAATTGCGGTAATCGAGATTTAAAAAGGCCACAATACGCATCGGCAGCTGTTTTATTGAGAATATATTGACCACCGATCGTACCTTTGGCCGAATTATAATAATTCTGTTCCTCGATCGTATGATGAACAGGAGATTTGAGGAAAAAGCATTGCGAAGACCCAGGAATTATATGCCTTTGAAGTACTGAATTGGGATCTGGATTTGTGCAAATATCTCCATCGACCAAAACCGTGGTTATAAGGAAAACGCAGAATTTTCCTAGCATTTTTCATTAGGCCATTTTCTGAATATTGCTTTTCTGTTGTGGTTTGGCAAATGGCAGCTGGATAAACGCATGGAAATTTTCTAGAGAGATAAATAATTTAGCATATTTTTGCAGTGTAGCATCAGCCTAATGCATGGCATGAAAATATTTGCTCTGGTATAATCGACTGTGGTGTTTCCAAAGGCGATATCAATTAGTACAATGCAAAAATCATGCTTCAGTGCATGCTTATTCACAAAATCCCCAAAAGAGTAGCATCTTTTTTAAATTTACACATCCCAATGACTAATTCCATATATATGGAACAGGGGCGTGCGTATTTTTCACTTTCGAAAACAGGACCGGATGCCTGAGAATTTGGAAATTCTAGTCCGTTCTACTTTCCCACAGCAAGTACCTTTCTCGTTTTGAATAGGCTGCGTGAAGAAAACATGCCAAGATTTGCCACAGGCCAATGGCCGAAATTCACCCGGCTTCAACCCACTTGCAAAATGAAGAATGCTATTGTAGAGGATTTTTCACTCAACCGGACTGGAAGAAGGGAACTGGACAGAAGACCAGTCCATGCATAGACGAACGATGTGTCAAAGTGTAGAAAAGCAAAAATATTTCCATTGTAGTAGCCAGAAACTCGAATTTTTCAACGCTTGGAATGTCTGAATACAGTCTTCTGCTCTGCTTAATCGAAATCAGCCGTGCATGGAAATGGGTCAACACCAAAAGGGGGAGTAGAGTATAAAAGGCCGAATTTGAATTCAGCTTTCATCATTCAAGCCGTTTGGCGAAGAAGGCGGAAAAGATGGGATATCAAACATCCTCTTCAAGGACCATAGCATTTGCTGCCATCGTGTTCAGCACGGTTGCTGTCACTGGATGCCTTTTGACATTCCCCATGGTCTTTCATTATGTACAAACTTTGGAGGCCTCCGTTCAAGTCGAGATTGACTTTTGCAAGGTACTTGCTGAAATTTGATTTTTGGCATTGCAGAAATGCTTGTAGAAAATCACTAAACATTGATTTTTCAGTCACGATCTCGTGACATGTGGCGTGAGATGTTGGATATCCAATCCGTGGGTGGTGTCGATGCCAACACTGGTCGTTTCATGAAAGCATTGAACAACTTGCGTTCACGACGTGCAGCTTCCGGAGCTGTGGCCAGTTTGAAATATTGGGCTAGTAAAATCGCCAAAGACGACGCACCGGCACCGGCTGCAGCACAAGCTGCGCCTGCAGCGGCCGCTCCGACAGGGCTCATTCAGGAACAATGCTGTACTTGCCATCGTGGTCCAGCAGGCCCACCAGGTCCGCCTGGTTACGATGGACACGACGGTCCAGACGGATTCGCAGGCGAACCAGGAGATCGCGGACCAGCTGCAGGACCAGCACCAGAACTCATTCCCAAACCACCAGAGCAATGCCCATGCGAAGCTCCACCAGGTGACCCAGGTCCAGCAGGCGAGAAAGGCAAAGACGGCGGACCCGGTGATGCTGGAGCTGGAGGTGCTGATGGAAAACCAGGAGATCAAGTAAATTCCATATCGAAATTTAGGGTCATAATTACATGATCACGTTGATTCAGGGACCTAGAGGCCCACCCGGTCCACCTGGACCTGCAGGCGGTCCAGGAGAGAAAGGTGCCCCTGGAGAGAATGGCAAAGTTGTACCAGGCAAAGCTGGACCAGCCGGCCCAGCAGGACCCAACGGAAAACCTGGTGCAGCTGGAACCCCAGGAAAGCCCGGAGAGGCTGGCAAAGACGGTCCACCCGGACCCCCTGGACCACCAGGCGATGCTGGAGCAGGCGGTATGATCGATTAATTAATATTCATCACTAAATGCTAATGAAAAGTCAATTTTAGGCGGCCCAGGAAAAGCAGGTACACCCGGAGGCCCAGGAGACGCTGGCAAACCCGGAGCACCCGGCAGTTGCGACCACTGCCCACCAGCTCGTTTGGCACCTGGATATTAGAAGATCCTTTCACGAAAAGCATGACAAATTATGTCATCTTATTGATATGGCATTTCACAATGTTCTCATTCAAATAGTCCAGCTTTTTCTGACCGGTTTATTATTTATGAAAGAAAAATGATGCTAGAAAAAAGTCATGATTTTTGCACTGATCCATCTTTTGCATTGCTGCTTGCTTCTAAATTGCACCAAATTTTCTCAACGCAAGCCTCAATTATTTACAGACAAAAAATTTTTGAAATTATCTCAAGGCAAGCCTTCATTCTCAATGCACATGTAAATCATGTGCGTGCAAAAAAATCAAGCATTCTCTTTCTCGTTAGGAACGCTCTTTTGACGACACCCCTTGAAGAAACCGGCTACAGTATTCCCGTGCATATCCATATGCAGCCAAACGACCAAAGCCAACGCCGCGAATGTGATCGCAGTACACACGGCGAAGATCAAAGTGGGAAACGTGGCTACTGTAGCTTTATAAATCGCAGCCACGGCCACATTACTGAAGATCATGGCTAAATTCGTGAATACGCTATAAACGCCGTAGGCTTTTCCCACTTCGTCCGGTTTCAGGATTTTCGCAACGAACGCGAACATGCACGGCATGGATAATTGCGATACAACGCTAACGGATGAAGCGACGAATAACATCCAAGACGTGGTGGCGAACGTGATGAAAATGGCTTGAGCCAATAACGAGCAAAACGCGATGATCACGATGAAACTATCGGCCATTTTGAAGACCTTTTTGAACATGAATACGCCCACCGTGCCTCCGATCAATTGGGTCAGGCTAGTCGCCGATTTGAAATACGTAATACGACTTTGATCCCAACTCAATGGTTGTTTTTGTACGTACAATGCCATTATGCCACCGTTGAACGTCGAATCCATGACAACGATCACGAATAACGAACAAGCGACCGTGATCAAATACGCTCTCTCGTGACCCGCACGTTTTTTGAATATGGTTCGAAACGAATCGGCCATCATATGCGGCATGTCCAATATGACGTTCTTCATTTCGCACAAACATCCGCTTTGATCGTGCGATTGATCACTATTGATCGATTGATCGATTTTCGTTTCCATCGGATCGATCGATTTCGATGCGAGATCTGCTGGTTCCTGCAGTTTCAGCCTATCTTTCGGCTTGACATCTTTCAATATCAGTAATGCACTCAAGGATCCGGCCAATGCTAGACACATGGCGATGATGGCAGTCGACGAATAACTGATGGAACTCAACAAAGCGTTGGCCATCAACGGAGCCACGATGATACCCACGGTCATGCACATGGTCACGATGGTCATTCGAATGGCTAGCATTTCTCTATTCTCAACCGTATCGGCCAGATAAGCCGTGGATGATGATAAGAAATTCGTGACCAATCCGGAAACGCCGCTGGCGATGAACGCGATATAAAGGGGCGTGGTCAAGGGTGCGGCGAATATGATTGGCAACGGGATCATCATGAACGCCATACCCAACGTGCCGATGGCGATGATATATTTCCGCCCTCTTCGATCGCCGTACGCGCCCAGGATCATATTGGAGAATATACTCGGCACCATATTACACATGGTTACGATCATATTGTACGTAGTGGTTTTTTGTTGCAACTCAACTTCCGCCTGCCTCCACCATTCGCTCCCGTTACTGCCCAAACCGGCGCCCAACGCCTGCCGAGTATCCCAACATTCGAACGACGTGTGATTATTCAATTCACTACCGCCGTTCGAATTGAACATTTTATCACAATTCACTCTGTAAATACCCAGATCTACAGTAATACCGTACATACTGATGGCTATGATACCGAATATGGTGCACGGTTCGATGGTGATACTTTTCACAATGGTCGAGAGGAAATTCAAACGTGAACGCATTTTCTCCTTGCAGAGTCTAATCGAAAGACTAAACATGAACGGCTGGGCATAGTTGGCTTTTATGCTAAATTTAGTACATGCTACTGTTATTCTGATGTAAAATAAATATACGATAAGCATGGTACGACTAGTACTAATGCCTAAGCCAACTGATAAGATGCTAGTTCGAAAAGGTATGTTGATTCTTGGAAGAATATACTTAAGTGCATAAGCGGCATTTTTTCGGGTGTCCCAACATCGGCCTTATCTTTGATGTCAGGGCTAAATAGGCAATGTTTTTCATAATTTCAACCTACAACGCCTTTGGAGGCGTTCTTATCAATTGGCATTTCGAAGATAGCCAAGATAAGACGATTCTGATGTTTTCGGAAAAGCAGACATTTTCTGGCTTCTGTCAAGGAGCTTCTGATTTTTAGGCTGGTTTTGAGCAGTCTAGCAAAAAATGAGGTAAATGCAGGAAATGCTCAGAGCACCATCGGATGCACTGCGGCTGATTATCCTGGTTTTCACTCAAGCCCAACCTTGGCAGCGTGTCTGCCAAATTCAGCATGTGTACAGGAGAGAAGTATCATAAATTATTGGCATGAAAAATTCTTATCAGTATGTGACAATGATTATGATAAGCATGACATCCAATTCGCTCTAAGTACGCCCATTGGTTTTGTATGTCAGAGATAGGCAATTCATGTGGGATTGGGGACAAATCGAATTCGAATGAAGAAAAAACAGGCTATGAGATGCTTTTTTCTGGATCAATCGACCATACTAAATCTCACGGTGATGTCCGATTCGGCTGAAAATCGATATGTCGAAAATCGATAATATTGATCACCATCATGATTTGAACGGATAGCAAAAATCACTATCACCAATGCAAGCAGAATGAACGAAATAATTGCCAAGGCAATGTGCTTGGCATAATTGCTCAAAATTGCGCAATTTTTCAAATTACAGTGCCTATTTTTGTTGTCCACAGCCCCTGAAGCTTAGCCAGGCTTCGAGAATAGAATATGCATAAGCCTAGCTAATCTTGTTCCAACTTTTTTCGCACCGGTTTCTCGTGCTGATAAATGCGTGAGACATAGCCAGTGATCTCATCCAAATAGAATATTTAAATTTCGAACTATTAGCCAATACAAAAAAAACATCGCAGACATTGATTCATCACACCGACCGATCACCCGCATGAAACGAACCAAAACGCAGACGAACGTTAGAAGAAGAAGAAAATCACCAGCTACAAATCCAGACGGCAAGGCTTGCCAAAAAAGAATCAGCACAAAAAAGAATACCTGTACATGTAAACATACCAATACCTGTATGCTGATAAAACCGTATGCAAATCTTTGCACTAACACAAAAACAGTACAGACAGGCCTAACCAAAAATAGAAATATGAATAAATATGTCCTGCCAAAAATTAATCTCAAACATACACATATGGCCAGAAAAAGGTCACGCTGAACTGACTAGACACGAAAAAAAGCTAAAATCTCATCGCCTCTGGAGGCTATGATCACAAAAAATAATACGCTTAACAATTGCGCAATGAATACCAGTTTTGGGCAAGAAATATGGCTGGCAATAAAAAATATAGCACATAAAAAGTAATCACTCCTTTGGCCCGTAGAAATTAATACGCAGGACATAAATTGGCTAGTCATTTAGAATACACGATTACAGTACACCAATGAAAAAAAACATACTTTTAGGGATTCCCTAATCCATGAATGGTTCGTACAAATATGACCCTGGAGCCATGGATGACGAATGGGGCGTGAATTTCGTATCCACCGTTGCCGTGTAGGCGTCTTTGGCGCATCGACTCATGGTATGTAAATCGGATAATTTGGATAAGATTCGAGAGAAATATTGCGGCTTTGTCTTGGCGTCCGGTGAATAAGTACAATGCTCTTTCAGGCAATTGATTAGGCTGTTCTTCAGTTTATCCACTTCCTCCACGCGACGTATGCCAGAGTGATCTGAAAAATGAGGCATGATTTTAAGATTCAAATTTGAATTTGGTCACATGGATAGCCAAATTTTGGTATGAAAATGAAATAAAAGGCCTGCATTTTAAGACTCAAATTTGAACTGACCAATGGCCTCATGTGACCTGGTCACATGGATAGCCAATTATGGCATGAAACATGACGTACAAAATCCCCTTACCTTGAAATACTAGTGATAAAGCGCAAAGACAGCAGAACGCGGTTAAATCCAAATCCAACGAATCGCGAAAATAAATGGATAACGCTAATATGGATTGGAACCACGGTCTCCACGCAGGTGCTACATCGTCCAACGAATACACCACGCCGTCGTCGGTCAATAACTTCTGCTCGATGGCTATGTTCATCGATCTGAAAAAGTCAGAGCTTATGAATATGTGATCATATGATTGCTGAGATGGATATGCAAATTAGAATCTAATTAATCTAAGCACCCAGCAACGCTTGCATGCGTGAGTCTAATTACTCTCACAGACAGCATCTAGCACCGCATGCATGCGGTATACTGTAACCGCTTCAAAATGCAAAATTTTTCGAAAAATCTTCCGATGCAAAATTTTTCAAATAGCTTACTTGTATGCTAATCTCAATGATAACGCGTAAAGTCCGCAATGTCTCAATAACAATGCACGATCTCGTTCATCGATGCTGGTCCAACCGGGAATCCGTTCCACCCAACGATGCAAAGAAGCCATACAAGCCATTAGGCTATCCACAAATTGTTCACCAACGACTGGGCCGAAATCGATTGGCGACGAACCGTTCGTGTACGCATTCACCAACGCCTTGGTCAACGGTTGTAATTGGATGGACGATCCACTGGTACCGGCGCCTTCGTCATTCATTTTGGATTTGGATGGTAAACGACCTCGTCGACCTTTCAAGCTGTCCATTCTGACCACTGAAAAAATGAGACATGAGTTGTGATCAAATGATGGTCAATGTGCTGGACCAAAATTTGGGTCATCTGAGACCTCACATCACTGATCACATGAATTGTAATCATATTTCAAGAATCATGGGTCTTCTGATGCTCAAATTTGCCTCGGAAGCCAAATTTAAGCCATCCGGATAAGCATACAAATTCTACATACCTTCTTTGACCATTCCGACTTGCAAGCATTTCTGGAATCGGCAATATTGGCATCGATTTCTACGCCTTTTATCGATCACGCAATCACGATTGGCCAAGCAGACGTATTTCGAATTCTTTTGAACTGTACGTTTGAAGAATCCTTTACATCCTTCGCACGTTCGAACGCCGTAATGTTGACAGGCGGCTGTATCTCCGCAGACGGCGCACAACATGTGATATCCGATCGGTGTTCCGATCCCGCCTTGACCAGCTCCCGGTGGTGAAGCAGTGGTTTGTGAATGGTACACGAATGAGGTTTCACTGAAAAAACATTGGATTCTGAGGTTATGCGATTCCGAAATGGTCTGTGATGAGTTTGGATGGGGGGTTTCTAGTATGGGTGAATGTACTTGCAGAAAATAGGCCTTGTCAATGGTCCAGAGGTCATAGGGCTTAAAAGCCCTGGAGCCTCTCCTGATGCAAAACCTTACCTGAACGGTGACAAGAGAGGCATGGTATTTCCACCGATCATGGCACCAGGCGGTGACCTGCTCTCAGCCGAATTCGTGGGCGACGGTGATCCGCTTTGTTGTTGCGGCAAGAATAAACTGGACACGGCCATATGTTGATACGCTTCGGCCGACCACGGATATCCGGCGGTGGTCGAGGCTGCGCTTCTATCCACGCAAGGCAGCGAATGACTGAGGTGACCAGTGGGCGGTGGGAAATACAATGACGAAGTGGAGGATGACAACGATTGGGGCGATTGAGCAGTGGCCACGGCCGGTGTTGGTGGCGTCGGCATCTCCGGACTCGATATGGTTCTACCCAATTGAAATAATTTCTGCCTATGCGCTGCCACGGCCGATATGGGTCGAACTGGAGCCGGTGGCGGTGCTACTGTATCCCCGGCGAATTCCAGGCCGGTTTGAGCCGACGGTGAAGTTTGTAATTGCTGTTGATGCGGGGACGTGAACGTCAACAATCCACTACCGTAATTCTGACCATATTGATAATATCCGCTAGCCGGTTGGCCGTAAAAGGAAGGACCGTACGGACACGGTACGCTGGAACGTACGGTCTGCGATTGGTCATCGCCAGCAGTTCGATACGGATGTCGAATATGCATTTGCGATTGATCCAACGCCGCGGCCGTATGCCAAACGTGTTCGGATTCTTCAGACATTCGAGGAGGATTGGTGAAGCATTGGCGTTCGTTACTGTACGAGAATAAAGATTGGTGCCGTTCTTCTTGTAAGTTTTGCTGCTGGTGTTGTTGCTGAGGCTGCGGATGATGGAATCCACTTTCACCCGTACTACTCTCGCCGCCACCGAACGTACCAGCCGTAGCCTGTATCAGAATATTGTTGAATCATCGTGCGTAAATTTAGCATGCTAATGAGTAAGGCCGTGTTTAAAAACAGCTACATACACACCTGTATATCCAACATGCGATCTAATAACGCGTCTAGTTCGGCCCCGTCGTCGGCACCGGAACTGATCTCGCCAATGTCTGAAATAGGCGAGTTTTTTTATTTTCCAATATTCAATGTAAAATGTGAATGCAAATTTTGCTCATATGCATGTATGCTTTGAATTCATGAGTCAAAGAAGTGATTTTACTTTTATGAAGGGGCAGGGCCATGAAAGTAAAGAAGTGATTTTACGAAGGCTCAGGGTCAGTAATTTTCTGCTTTCAAAGAAAGCATCACTTGCATTGGGTGATTTATATAGAGCAACTGTAAATTTCATGTCAGTACAAATTGCATTGATACAGAAATCAGGGTGAGTACTCATTTCTTGGAAAAACGCCTAGAAATCATTCAATTGGGACAATAGTCAAATCATGACTAAAGAATGCAAATGCATCTTCCACTGTTTTGTCACCAGAATCCACCCACGCATGCATATCCATTACACGTACCCTGGTTGTCCAGAACTGAAAGATTCTCGTACAAGAACTTCTTGTCTCGGCAAGATGAGTATTCGTAATCGATGCAGCTGCGAAATTCTGCAGCCACTGAAGAGGGTACACAGGAATTAGTATGCAATAAATACATGAGACGACTTTGGTGCGGCTAATGAATGACACCGGTCCAAAGTACGCATATGAACCTTGGGATTGTTTACAAAACAAGGGTAATCAATGACTTGGATATGGTGATGTTAAAACATGCACAAGTCTCCTCAACGTCTGCCTTCTCACTCGGCTCTGCTGTTTTGAGCTAGTGGAAACCGCCTAGCGCTTATATACTGGCCGGTTACATCATGCGTTTGGATCGCGGGATCCGCCTGCGTAGATAAAGCTACTTACGTCACAACTGACGTAGCTACCTAGAAGGCGCCTACACGGCAATGACGTCACACCGAAGATAGTAATGCGTAGTAAAGAGCTCGGTTGCAACTCATCGATCGTCCTCAGCTGCTATGCTTCTCCGCGGAAGCCAGGGACCCAGATGCGGATGACGGTCAAAAACGCATAGAAAGAGCAAGAACATTGACGTCACCATCATCCCAACCCGAATGGCATGGATATTAGCTATGAACTCGATAACGAGGCAGCTCCCCCCCCCCCCCCAGGGGAGGACCTTTCTCACGCTCCACCCTTTTCAGCTTACACGTCCAAGCGGGGGCGTTTGGATGCTCCACAAGGGCTTTACATTACAGCTTTTCGTACGTCATTCGAACAGAAGGCTACCGGCAGTGTAGACGCATTGAAATCGATCACATAAATACCACGGTTTGGCTCGTATTCAAAGCTGAGCTTATGTCGACTGGAAAAATAAGCACAGCAGACGTATGACGCTCGTTTTCGCACAGATGCTGACGTAAAAAACACAATGTACGTAACTAGTTAGTTGGTGATTGAAAATGGAGACGAGAACACAAAATAATCAACTCATTTTCTGCATATAAAAAAGCGGGAATTTAGCATTCAAAGCTGACGTTCAGCATATGTACGACATCCGAGGTCAATCGATGCGGTTACAGTACGACTCGGGAATTTGAAAATGCCAGCAATTTGCATGGAAATATTTTGTCATAATTTTTGGTAATTCCAAAAAGTGCATTCTGCACATTCTTAGCAAATCATGATTTGAGTAATAATGCTGGCACCTTAGCAATTCTGCCTGAAAGGCCATCTCGTGGATCATGGATCTTCAGAAGATCATGGGGAAAATGCTCAGTGCATTCTGGTGAATGCAAAGGTGCCACTTAAAAATGGCATCCAAAATTCTCATCATGAGCTGACTGCAGAATACACTATGCAGGCAAAAATTTCGGCCATCTTCGAAATCCGAAGCAACTACCCATCCCTGAATCGAAGGCATAAAAATGGCTACGTGACCGCGGGCCCTTTTATGCTTGAAAATTTAAATGATACATATTGTTGTGGAAAATTTCCATTGACGAACTTCGAGGCCCATGTTGTACGCAATTACCACAATACACGAAAGCAAGGCAGAAATTTCTGACTCGTATATGTGGATAAGAGAGAATGCCGAAGTAATTTGCTGTCATGGAGAAGGATACAGGAGCTCGCAGTCAGGGCTCAACAATCTCTGACCTAATCTGAGCCAAGTATACAAAATGCGAAGCATCTAATAAAGAAGGTAAAGCCTAGGGGAAAAACTGCGTCATCGAAGCCCCCGTGTATGGCGTCATTGAACTTTTATCCCATTATGTTTGCGTGTATTTTTATCCACGCGCACACCTCGTTAAGGGGAAGATTTTTAAATTCACGCAAGGTCAACTCTGGAGACTATATGCGAACAATGCGTGAAAAGTCAATGACCATGCCCGATTTGGTCTAAAATTAACCAACCGTCCTTTCATGGTCTCGTTAATATCAAAAGCCTAATTTTAAGATGGCATTTATAAAGAAGCGAGAAAATAGCCTCCGAACCCCCGCTGAAGCGTCAGAAGGGGGCTTATGCTAAAAATATGCATATCCGCCTCATTAGTAATTACCATCCATGAACGATACAAGTGGTCGTCTACCGCAGTGTATGGAAAAATCCACCATCGTACGCAGCATCCGATGAACGCGTGTCTTGCGAATTGCACGTACTCATTATCAGGCCTTATAAAGCGTTTCTCTCTAAACTTTGGGATGACGAAGTTCGCGTGTATCCGAGAAATGTGGACACCGCCCAAAAATTCAGGTCCGACCATACCAGGAGTCGTTCCAATGTTTTTTCCCACGCCTACTCTAACTGACACTAACAGAACATCGTGTACTTTGATAAGGTGATCATAAAATTTCCTGCGTGGCACCCACGCTTCGGTTATGTGTGTGCATCCAAAAAACGCCCACTAAATTCGTCCAGATAGAAATTGACGTAATTTGTGCTTAGACTAAAGCATGGTTACGAAATGCGGAGGCGTCCGTGTATTAGAGACAATCAAAAGGCAAACCGCCTTTTAAATTGATAAGATAATAGCTGAGAAGTGGTGATGAATCAGGTACATGAAAGTCTACCACCAGGGACTGTCTCAATGCGTGGGCAGATTGGTGCTAAAATGTTTTAGCTATTCTAAATCGCACGGATGCTTAGCTAATGCCTCATTTGAATTTGATCACTTAAAATGCATATTTACTGCATGGCATACTGTAAATACTGATCAGCCTTGAGAGCTGGGTCGCATGCATTCTAGAAGGCATATTTCTTCATTTAGCGCAGAATGGACAGGTGTGCAGAAAAATCATGACTAATTATGGTCATTTTTCAAAATACGCATTGTCAGTCACTGGAAAGAGGCCAATGCAAGCTGTTTGAAAATTAGCTGAGATCACTATCAATGGCTTATCACTGAAGCATGCCCAGCATGCATTTTTCGGATTAGACTCGCCTTTGACAATCAGTCCCCGTCCAGAAATTGGCCACAGCACACAGCATCCTCAGAACAGGCGTTTCTCATCTTATCACTGTATTTTTCTCATAACGCTGCGAATACGTGCTCTGCTTGTATTTTACGCAGTTATTATCCATTTACCTGATAATTAATTTACTAAATCCCTTCTCATAATTCCTGACGTTGATCTGACGGTAAAAGTAAATGCTGTTTTCTACGGGTAATTGTTTCCGAAGGTAATCCCATTTTCTACAGTAACCAGCGGAGCTTCTTTTACGTAATGCCCTTGATTGAGTGGCTAATAAAGAGCACGTAAAAGCCATGATTTGCGATTCTAAATTTGTCCTTCGAAAAACTTGACCAATGAATGGAGCTTTTCTGAAAGAAAAAGCCTATTTTTGGGACGAAGGCGGAGGCGGGCATGGGAAGTTGCAATTTGAAATCATTATTATTCGAATAGAAGTTCAGTGATTAGAGGGTGGTTAATTATTATGTTTCCAGTGTTAATGAATGGCATAATCACCTTTTTCTACGCGTCGTCATTTGATAATGTCCATTTTTACGCGGACACTCGTCATACACGTCTACACACATGATGAGGGGAAAAATAAAGCTTCGAAACGCTTCATTCTTAACTTCGGTCTCCGATCTACGCAATGCCCGGGATTTCCAGAATGGAAAACACACCATCGAAATCGCAGTGACGTCAAGCGCAGAAGCTCGGCTACGTCAATTTAGTCTCGGATGTGCGTATTAGATTTAAAAACCCACGCATTTTAGCCGGGTTCAATGATGTCACTGCGTTGCATATGCCCACGAACCGAAGGGAATATCAATTCTCAGCTGCCTTCCGTTTTCTAGTTTCTCGGCTATCCTCTACGCAAGCAAGGATAATGCGTTTTCGATCCATCTTATTAGCTGGAAACGGAATCCTCCAGGATCTCATCAATTCCATTTACGCACGACCAGCTTTCTGCGTAGCTAAGCTAGCCTGGATGACGCAAAACCTGTATATGGGTTTCTCATCAGATGCATGCGTAAATTTCGGTATGACGTGGATTGTATTTTCGTGGAATATTGGCCTTTTTGTATGCCTGGAGAAAAATATGGCTTACTGTAAGGGGGCTGTACGATTGTGCAAAGTGCCATGGCAATGCCGTCAATAAAATCTTGCACTGAAAAATGCACTGGACATGACTAAATTAATACCCATTTGCATTCTTTTTTGACCATTGGTCATTGCATGTTCCTAACCATGGAAAAGTAGCCATGTAAAAATTCCGTTTTTTTGCAATCAAGCTCACTCAATTGCCTGCAGCAGCCACTAATTTCACTGACGCTATGCAAACATACTGCCATGGACTCGAAAATATTTCAGCTTCATAAATCCAGTGCTGCCAAATGCAACCGTGCTTATCAAAATAATGAAATAATAAACCAGACAATTTATCCTCCATTTTTGCATGCAATGTCTATTGAAAAATGACGAGTATTGTAATTTGAAATCAGTGATAATATCAGTGCTTCAAATATATTCCAAGCATCAGACTCATAATAAAGGAATGTGCAGACAAATAATTAAAAAATACAAGAACTCTTGCAATTTTCGGAAGGACAATGGGAAATGTCAATACCTTGAATTCGGCACTAAAATAAGGCCTACACCTCATTTTTGTGCAGTTTGAACTAGTTCTTCAATGTGAAGATCCGAAAACAGGATTTAAAAGTTCAACTACTGACCCCCCCCCCACCTGGCCAAATTCGTAATATTCCTCTTCTAAATAATGGCCTACTACATGTGCATCGAATGCGGCCATTTTGCCACTGTTCGTTTTGAGAGCTTGACTTGGAGATGCGAAATTTTGTTCACTTCTGTTATACGAGCATGTAATGCTATTGGCACGTTTCGATAGCAAATTTTTCGGTATAATCTCAAATTCGGATACTGGTTCCGGCATCATCGGATGCTAGCAACGATTGCCCTAGGCAACAACCCTTGAATATCGATTAGCCAACTCGCTTTACATAAAGTCCAAAATGGTATTCGTGTATTTATGCCTGGTCCGGAGCTTTCGATTCTTACGTAGTATTGGTCCATGTATAATTTCAAGTTTGAAATCGATCATGGAGAATATGACGTTGCGTCAATTTCTCACGATCTTATTCGGCTTCTTACTCATATCCATGTTACTGGTATTGGACACGTTGAAAAGCGACAGTTATCTTCATAATATCATCATAAGAGGAATTCGGGTATGCAAATGCTGTTTTCTTGCTGTCTTTGTGAAAATGACCCTGCTGGGAGATGGATCCAATCAGAGTGCACACATGCCATTGGCTTCACTTGGCCTACAGTATGCCAAGCACAAACTTCACCAGTATCAAAACACAAGCTCCCAGCTTCACTCACATGAGCTAACCTGACCCAGGTGCAGTTTTTCAGCCCACCAATGTGACAGTGGTGACCGCGTTCATTGATATCGGTGATTATATGAAAGGCGCTGGAGTTCGATCAGCCCACGCGTACAGTAATTGGATGAGTATGTGGAGCAAAGTGACAAACGACGTGGTGTTTTATACGAATAAAATCAAACACCAACAAGCGTTCAGGAAAATACGTGCCCAACGTCAGTTACCAACACGAACTGTTCTGATCGATATCAGAGAGAACAGTACGCGTTGGAGCTTCGGCCTAGTGCCGAATATTACGAGTATTTTCAATCGAACGGGATACCCAAAGCATCAACCGAATACAGTATTACCTATGTACAGTTCTATGATGAGTGCCAAATACGATTTCCTAGAAGAATCCATCATTGCTGATCCGGATACCAATTATTTCGTCTGGATCGATATGGGCATATGGAGAGAATATCCAACCGATGGTCCGTGTTTCCGAATTGTACAACCGCCCGAATTCGATCACACCAAAATAGCCATGAACGAAGTGTTTGCCTTACAAAAACATCTGAATATGATCCAAATTATTCAGGGAAATCATGTATGGCTAGGCGGTGGTGTCATTTTCGGGCACAGGGATGTTCTATTACAATTTATCGATCAATATCGAACCGCCACTGAGGTCATGATCGATCGAGGGTGGATCAGTACTGATCAGCAGACTATTTATAGCATGTTCGCTGATCAATCGTTAAATTTGACGTTAAAAGTCGGGGTTCAAGCATATAGGAAAGGCCTATTCGCAATGCTCGTTCCATATGCGAGCGGTGATCCTTGGTTTTATTTGGCTTATTTGATGAGGTCACGAGAATATTGCTGAGAAATCGATTTGCAATTACAGTGCAGGTCCACTGTATGCTGATAAAATGATCACTTTTTAAACGTATGTGCCCGAGTTGAATGGATTTTGTGATCTTTACTCATGCCTTTATTATTTGTTTACCCTGGTAGGCAATTCATGTGCTGTACTTTATTTTTTTACAGCATGCTCGTAGGGGTACCTCGATTTTCCATGAAGGCAAGAAAAAGGATGCAATGCAATGTTCCTTGGACAATCAACCATGGTAAATCTCATGGTTATGCTTATTTCCATCCCAAATCGGCAGATCAGGAATCGATAATACTGATCAATTTATACGTTTCTGATTTTGGTTGTCATGGTGTGATTTTCGTTGGCCAACAGTTCACATGGATGCAAATTGCGCAATCTTTGCACAATGCAATACATAAGCTGCAATATCCAGCATCAAAATCAAGAATAATATTCCACAAGGGAAGTGATGTCAACACATCAGAATCAAAGCACAAGATGATTATAACATGAAAAAACTTATGAAATAAGAAAAATCCTAGTAAAGCTCACTGCTGGGATGAGCTTTACTTGGCGGATATTATCAGGATTTGCTTCACAATGAACGCACACTGGTGAAATATGTTTA
>JAQIWJ010000545.1:0-19604 GCA_034695185.1 Discolaimus major
GTTGCATTCTTCACGTTTCCTAGGATGGACGAGACAAGCAGTAGCATAATTGAAGTTTTTGCCAATTGTCACTTTTGTGACTTTTGGACACACGATGCTGGGCGGTGTCATTTGTTCAGTTTTTCTTTGCTTGCTAGCTTGCGTAGTAGAATTCTCAGTCGGCATTTTTCATCGCGTATGTCTTGCTCGCTCGGCCATCGCGCATTTTGTTCTAAGGATCATCTCAATGTACCTATTCCGATGTGGCGTTTCCTCGATGCAGCCACTTCGCGTGGGTGGGTCGAAAAGAAGGCAGACATACATACAGAGAGGAAGAGTGGGCAAAAAGCGGAGTTTGTTTCCAACTCCCGTGATGTAAAATTCACTGGGGCGTTGTTGGGCAGGTAGAAAGGAAAATTCTAATAGCTCATTGAAATAAGAGATCAAATTTTGCTTCTTCTTCTACTAATTCCCTATTCTATTTTTTCAGTGAAAGCAAATGGGCCAGTGGCGAGAAATCGTTGGCGGAGAAGTTTAATATTCGGCAAAGAATTTTTCGAGTGGCATTTAAAAGGAGAAGAAGCGTTTTATTTGTGGCGAGTAAAAGACAAATGGAGATTGGGCAACGGGTTCACGTTGGCGGTTATTGCGGTGGCGACAGAAAACATGACGACATTCAATGCAACGACCAATTATTGCTTACCATTAACGACGAGAATCACGGCGGCATGAAATCATCAACCGCGTCTACAAATAACGAACGTTCGATCACGACGATATGCGATGACGACGCGGATGCTTGTACGGCATCTTCAACCATCAATGAAACGAAAACAGCATCAATTTCCGCTGCCGAATTAGCCGAACTATTACGGGCGAAGACACCGATCGCTGTTCTCGATTGTCGGCCGATTAATGCTTATGGAAAGGGACATTGTGTTCACGCCGAAAACGTCCTATCGCCACCGACATTATTGTATCACCGTCTGAAAGGAAAGCCGAATTTTTGGTCCGATATTCGCCAAAGATTAGTTATCCCGGATTATAATGAAACCGGACAGGCATCTACTATCGTATTAATCGACGACGATCATCAAGAGGAGAATACTTCGTCTCCCGGTGCTGGTCGATCATCGGGTAGTCAACGGGCAAACGCGGCGGCTGCTCAGCAATCATTTTCATCTTATCTGCTCACCAAATTGCGGATCGAGGGATGTATTACGTATTTGCTTGAGAAAGGTGAGTGGCTGTTCCTTTTGAAACATAGCAGGAAGATTAATGATGATGCGAAGAGGCTGTTTTTGGATGCCATGTTCATTCAGAACATCCTTGCTTATCCAAAACACCGCGCAGTTTTTGCTTGACATTGCACAGCAGCTGCTTTTAATATTCATATTAGTTCAATGTGCCCTTGTCTTTACAGGAGCAATGGTTCAATTTCTCGTCGATTACCCGGATCTTTGCGTGGCCGAAGAGGATGCGGATGATGATGATCAAGAAGACGGCATTCATGATGGTGGCGACAATAACGGGGTTTATTCGCCTACGACATCATTATCTCAACGACAATCTCCATCGCCGCCCAATGCGTCGCCGTACTTCTTGTCATCGTTGAAATTGAAGAACTTGAATTTACAAGATTCGTCCTGTACGAACGGTTCGCCGGGATCGGAGAATACGGTCTGCTACTCGAAGGATGGACAACCGAATTCCAACAGTGAATTGGATTGCGGCGGCTCGACTACCACTGCGGATACCGGTTTTAAAACTTGCAATGATCGAGATCCAGTCAATATTTACGCCACGCTGTATTTGGGAAACGCGGAGCATGCACGAGATTTGGATACCCTTCGCCGCTTCAATATCAAGTAAGCTGCATTGCTGGCAGGTTTGAGTGAATAAGTATAACACGATCCTATTTTCAGATACATTCTGAATGTCACATCGGATTTACCCAATGAATTCGAAAATCACGACAAAGACGGAAGCTTTAAATATCTTCGGATTCCCGTTGTGGATAACGTTTCATCGAATTTGGCCACTTATTTCCCAATGGCCAATGAATTCATCGGTAATAATCTTCTGAGCATCTCTGCGGGGAGATGACTAATTCCGTGATTTTATTTCAGATCAGGCCATTGATGGGAAAGTCGGCGTTCTGATCCACTGCTTAGCCGGAATTTCGCGCTCGGTTACATTCACGGTGGCGTATTTGATGAAAGCCAAGTCGTGCGGTTTGGAAGACGCGTTCGATCTCGTGAAAAAGCGGAAGCCAAATATTGAACCCAATCTGAACTTTATGAGTCAACTGCTGGCGTACGAACGCACGTTGACGCGTTGTTCGGATCGGGGAAGCGGTGGAATGACGCCGGATAGCGCCGTATCTTCGTTATCCACTTCGTCATCGTCGTCCATTTGCGCCGATTCAATCATGAATGGAAATCAACGCCACGATCAACATCCGACTACGCCGACCGGTTGATTTGGTTGGTCGTATTTACTCTTGACCAGGTACGTCCTTTTACGTTCGCTGTATAGCTAAGATTGTAGCGTGCTATATTTGTATCAGCAGTGTCATGTTTATTTGTGATTCGCTTTTACGTACCATGACTGGGCAATCTACGCATTTTGTTATTCGTTATATTTTTTGATGATCCCCTCCTTTTGTTTTTGCTACGACCCTCTAGCATTCCTGATTGAGCAGTAGGCGAATTCTCTGCAGGGCATCAATTTTTGGCGTTTTTTTAATGATCAGCTCATTTGTCCGGGGCTAAATCTGGTCATATAATTGCAAAAATTTTGATGTAATCGATAATCAGTATTACCATTTGTTATTTGTACGATTATATTCGTCCAAAAAAATGTCGTAGGCATTTTTTCTCGAGATTTCTTGCCGGTTTAAGTTGAGAACATTTTATTCTACGTGCCTTTACGAGGAAAACGGTGGCGCATTTTTTCTGGTTCCATTCATATTGTATGGTTTTTTTACAATAAGCTCATGGGAATGTTTGAGTACCAAGATATGAGAGTGGTGGATGAGAGATGTTTTTGTATTGCCATTATTTTGTAAGCTGGTCGCTCACATTCCTCGGCAAGTGCCAGCAAGTGTATGGATCATGATTTTTTTTGATTGCTTCTCTACGAGATCATGACATTGTATCGTGTTTCTTTTTGAATATGTTAGATTATATGTAGAATCAATGTACGGTAGTTGATTGTGAAAATTTTGCAATACCATCTCGCTTTCTTTTAGTGAGGTCTTTCCTCATTGGTCAATTTTTGTGACACATGATTAGAATGTGTGAATGGCAATAAATATGGATGTCTTATTCAGATATATTAACATGATCAAGAATCATGGAAAAAGCATTGTAAAGCATCCTAATATGGAATGAATGGCACAATTGCCAATTATGTACTCGTATTGAAGCACCCAAATGGGGAAAAAAATGCGAAAATACAAAAAAAATCATGTCCAAAAATTGGTCCAGTAACAGAATATCAAAAGCGTTACATCGAAAACATGCGGTATATATAATACGTGTACAAAAAATCAACGTGATTTGAACAGGGATCCCGTACGAACAAAAATTTCCATCAAAATTTGCATATAATCAACTAAACAGGAATGCGAAACCTCAACAACAAGCCATAAAAAAACACTTGGCTGCCAATTTCCTGATCACGCCTACGCTCTCACCTTCTTACAGCCAACGTGGTTTTTCAACTTCCGCCGTTTCCGTCATTTCCATTTCCTCCGCCGCCGTCGTCGTTTGACCATCCACTTGCCATCCGTTAAACGAATTTCCTGGCTTCCCGCGTGGATGCGTATGGAAACCATTACCGCATCCGCCATTGAAGCTGTTCAATTGCTCATGCGTTGGTGCCGATGGAACAGGAAACGCCTCGGCCGAACCATGGACGTTATCGACGGGCAAAGCGACTTTGCGACGACGTTCATCCAACAACTGCACCGGCACCGAGGCGGTTGTTCGCTTCTTTTCGTCATTCGAATAGGCTTCGTTCTCGAAAAACCATCCGTAAGCCTGAAAAATGCATTCTGGCATAGAAATTCGAGTGCTAATGAACACGCTTCATGTGCGCTTACCAATTGATGACCACTGTATCCACTGGTGCTATCCGCTTTGTTCACGATCCACTCGCCTTTCCGACCACGACGACGCCGTTGCAGGAATACGAGAACGGATAAGCTGAGCAACGAGACCAAGAATACGCTGATCACGATGGCGATTAATGTGGTTGCTATGACCGGATTATCCAACGGATGATCGGACGGTTGTGCGGCTGACGGATGCGTGGTTTGTTGAGAAGAATGGGTCGTTCGGTTCTCCAATAAATCAGCCAACTAAAAAATGCGAGTTTGAACCTGTGCTCAGCCAATAAAATCGCAGCCACTCACCGTGAGCTCAAACCGCGTCAATTGCCCTTCGAGAATCGTGGTCGTGTCGTCCGGATTCAAACCTAAAATAGGAATCCATTTTATTCTCAGTCAAAATTGCGAGAAATATACTCTTACCATTCACCAGAAGATGAACGAGAATTTTAGTCCCGTTAATTCGCGTTGGACTATCGATAATGTGCAATTTTACATCGCCACAACGAGAAGACCTAAAAGTCAACCATTATACCTGTGCAGAATGACTAATAATCAATCAACTTACCCGTTTGATCGTTCCAGGAATTGACACAATGCTTCACGAATCGCCTGGCAAAACAGCATGTCGAATTTGCGACTCCATTTCTGAAATAAGCAAAATTAGACAGACGCGATGCAAAGAATCGGGATATCAAAACTTACTTGATGCGTATCGATACGCAGAGTAATGATATCCTCAATTTCGGATGACGACAACGTTTTGCTCGATCGATACGAACATTTCATTTGCGGCACCTGAAACGGTGATATGTAATCATAGCATCAGCAAGACGGCCATTTGAAATGCATAAGCTCAAAAAGCCATACCTTGGACGCATCGGCATTTGGTCTGCTTAGAGGTTCCGTGGACGTTGAATCATCCACCGTGACCGTGGTATCCTCGTGCATAATACTGATGTCCGGCATTGATGTCGAATTGACAAACGGTGGTGGAGTTGGAAAATCGCGCAATTCATGATCAATCGCAGCAACCGACGAAATCCTGGCGCTGAATGCGGTTGTGAGTGTTCCAATTAAATCCAACGCGACGGCAGTCGTATCGTTCGCATGGCTGATTTCATCAGGAATAACGATGGAACCATTTCCGGTGGTATTCCATGTTGTAGTCATCGTATTGGCAGCAATATCCACGATGCTGGCGAGATTTCCAGGAGATTCCGTTGATGTATTGAGATTGCCAAATAAATCCGGTGTATCGCTGAGATTTCCCACTGAATGCATGGTCAGGTGCAGATTTCCAAAATCAGTAACGTTGACGACATCGGATTCACTCGCAATTGAGCGATTGTTGGCCACAGAAATATCCAAACCACCAGCTTCGGTTGAATTCACGTCGTCCAGATGTCTATCCAAAATTTCCGCAATTCCGGCCGTATCGAAATCCGTACCATTCTTGGTGATATTCTCCAATGCGTACTGGTGAATATCCGTCGGAAATCCCGTGGCTGTTGAAGGCGCGCCGGTGATCGCGGTCAATTTTTTCAACGTAGCGTTGATGTTTTCATTGATTTCGTTCAGTAATAAATTCATGATCGTCGTCAATACGGTAACGGTCAATGAATTCGACGGTGTCGTATTGATAATCCGATTATTCGGATCGTGAATTTCGTGAACGGAATTGCCATAATCCGGCGTGATTTCGGCCGAATTTGGAATCGCGGAAAATGAGACCAATATAATGAATACGAAAAGTAATACGGGGCAGTGAATCGTATTTCGCATTATGCAAGCAACGTGAATAATGGACTAAACTAATGTAAATAAATCCCCAGAATCTAAGAAGCTACGATAACCCGTTACCAAAACATGGAAAATAAGCAAATAAATCAATTTTACACAACCCTTGCCTTTTTGGCAGTTTGCCCAAATCGCAACATGGCCCGTTTCAGATATTGATGAAATCAGGGATTAATTTTTTTACCGAATATTTGCGAGTATCGGAATGGAATAACATTTCATTAGCATAACACCTTCAGTAATTTATAAAACTGTGATAATTTTCATGTAAATTAACGAAATGAAATAATCTTGAATTGGAATGTGATATGCTTATGACAAAACTGCATCGCTCGGAACATGTTGTTGCCACCCGGCTGGTTTGGCCACGAGGATTTTGGTGATTTCCTGTTTCTGGATATATCATATTTCTCTTTTTCGGATCGATTTGCAAAGATTATCATTACGTAATATTCATTCGTATTATTAATCGTGCTGGATTAGAAGAATATTTAAAATGATGAGTTTGGATGAGGTAAGTTCAGTAATTTCTTTCTGATTGGCAAGAATTTTGACCTGAAGACAAAATTCATATAGTTGGCACTTGCCAATCAAAATCACGGTAGTCGCGTGATGATTGACCATTATCTCTGTTTCAGGATGTGGATATTGACCGTTTACGATCGGATTTAATCAAATCTATTCGATCGGTAAGCTTTTATAATTCTGACAAAAATCTCAGAAATAACGTGGCATTTTCTGTTTTAGAAGAAATCATCTCGACGAAATGCCGATTCATCGACGACGTCGTCTCCATCGAAATCATCAAATGCAGGGAATTATTCAACGGGTGGAAAGAATACGGCTTCCTCAATTTTGGATACGGATATGGATGATTTGGAAGCGTTGAGGCGAGCGGCATTGTTCAGTGTCAAGAAAAGAGAAAGCGCCTCTGCTCAGGTAAATGCAATATTTGCGTGTCTCATTGTATGGATAATTAATTGCGGATTTCTATTTCAGGCCCCATCGATGGAAAATCAGCCGCCAGGTATTGGTTCGTTCAACGTCATGGCAACGACTGCATTTTCAAACGTCCCCGTCACAATGCCGTATATTCAGCAGCAATATTATCCTCCGCCGCCCATATTGATTGGACCGGGTGCGTCGTATTCTCAATTTCCTGCTCCACCACCAGCGTATCAACCGCGATTTTTCAATCATCTCCCAAATCATATGAACGCATTTCGTCCTTTGGTATTTGTACCAGCGCCGCGTTCCAATTTGATCGTCATACAAACTGCACCGCCGCCGGGTGAACAACAATCTCGCTCCACACAGTCAACGGCCTCGTCATTTGGCTCTGGAAAATTACTATTACCTCAGGATCGATATATGCGTCGTGATCAGGATGGTGGACCAGAGAAGAAGAAACGTAAGTGCTAATAATTTCGTAATTTGATGTTAAACTGATGCCATGCTTTCATTTTAGATGACAAGTGGTCGCGATACGATGATAGCCACAGCGAAAGCAGTGATGAAGAGTCTACGATCGAGCACTCAGCTGCCGGTAGCGACGATGAAAGCGACGTCGAGGCAAGCTCAAAGAAAAGCTCAATCTCAAGCGCTGGAACGCCTTTGGAAGAAGAATCGTAAGTGCATTGTTTGATGAAATCCAGCTTTGCGCTAACGACGACCTTTTTCAGGAGAGGAGCAATTTCGGACGATGCGGAGATTTCGTCAGACACGGATTTTACGGCAGTGATAGTCGATGAATGCCACAGTAGCGATGATGCCGCCGAAGTCAACGACTCAGAAGATCCGAACCCGGGTACCGAATACGAAAGGGATATTTCATCGGCGGAGCCGGCCACCATCATTCCTGCATCCGAACAACACGAATCACGTCCAGTGGAAGAAGACATATTTTTGGAAGAACCGATCGACACAATCGAATTCCTCGACGAACCTGTGGACGACGACGTGGTTCAGCAATTTATGGACGATTCGACGCAGGCGTCGGAATCCGTATCTACTTCGGAACCACCACTTCATCAAACGATTGCCGATGGACAAGAGACCGATTCGCCACCATTAGCCACATCCAAGGAGAAAGAAGAAATCGAATCGAAATTGAGAGCGATTGAACAGCAATTGGAGAAACTTCATCGGTCCAACAAACGCTCAAATTCAAGAAGTCGGAAAGATCGACGATCCAGGAGCCGATCCGGTCACGGACATTCTTCACGCGGCAGCGGCGGAACCAAACGGGAGGGCGGTGGAAGAAGGCATCATCGTCATTCACCGCAGAAGAAGCAATTACTATCGTCGGTTGTGGTGCGTAGCAAGGAGAAAGCCAACGACGTCAAGCCTGTCGACGATGCCAGGGAAATTATGGGCGAAGAACATTCCTCGAATAAGCCACGCCGAAATATTCCCAGCTCCAGCGGAAAGCTCCCATTGGCCAAGTCGGATACTCGGCATATTCAAGATGGACGAACTGCTAACTTGCCCAGTGTTGGAGAAGATTTGAGGAAATTCCTGGAAAAGAAGAAAGACAAAGGCGGATCAATTGCAACTGCTGACACCAACGCTAATTCGCTTGATGGCATCGTATCGATTAGGACGACGAGCACGGTTATCTCGCTCAAGAAGGTGATTTCGGACGAGAAAACGGCTAGTGGTCACTCAGGTAAGAATAGTTTAGTTTTTCTACTTAGCCAGAAGAAATGATTGCTTCTGCATTGGTTCAATACTGATATCTCTCTGTTTTAGGACAAGACTCAATGACGTCGAGGATGGTGAAGCGTCGTATTTCGCCACCACGGATGGATGCGATCAAAGTGGATTACGACGTCGATTATTATGCGGTGGGAAAAAAGTTTCGCCCAAGCGTTGCGGTCGACTTTCCACGCGCCAGCGTCTGTTGGAGGAATTCTGGTAAGAAAGTTAGCTGTGATGCATTTCTTTGTCTGAGTCATTTTGTTTGGGGTGATGATACACATGGCAATGTGCTGCCAGCTTTCTTGGTATTCGCAATTCGATCAGCTGCAGTTTGCAGTGGAACGAAACCAAGAAATGAAAGGCGTGCATATTTATGAGATATAGTTCATTTTGTGATGCAATGTGATCTGCATTCGGGGGTTTTTCCATGAGCTGAGATTGATCTCATTTTATTCATGCTTGCACATCATCATGATACTGAAAAATTCTTTGATAGATTTTTGAATAGCAATGCAATAATGAGAGGGTTAGGTTTTTTGTATGTTCAAGGCGTGCAAGGGTATGCGTGCCTTTGAATAGGATTTGCTAGTGCCATTCTGATCATGATTGATCAGTGATATATTCAGCGTGTTATGCTTTGTATATACCTGTGATCTTTTTCATTGATCTCTGGGTATAATTAGATTTAATCATCTCTCTTTACGACATACAGGTGCTGCCAAAGAGGGGTCCAACAACGGTAATACGGGCAAGAAAGTGACGTTGAAAAAACGACCCTATTGAAATTTATGAGTCAATATGAGAAGCCAAGGAACGAATGTGAATTTTGTAATGATGATATTGTATGGTGAATACTGATTTGACATTGTCTTTGCACTTTCTTTCTGCATGATTATTATTATTATGCGTCTACTTATTGTTGAATTGGGTCGTAGAAATAATAAGAATGGGAAATAATTATCGATTGAATTGATGATCTTGCACAGGTTCAGCCTGATACCTTGCGATTATGAATTTTGATATGGATGTGCAAATGTGATTTTTCAGGGATCGATGGCCAGTGGTTCGAGGCAACCAACGGTTCCGCCATCGCCCAGTGCAACCACGATCGCCGATTCGGAATTGGATCGATTGGCAAAAGATGCATTCGATAAATCCGGACAATATTTGACTGGAATCGTGGACGGTGAGTGGCTAATTGCATAGCAATGCACAAGGCAAAGATGCCTGGACTCGATCCCAATGCTATTCCCAGTCCAAGGGGTACAGGGTTACTGTAGATGGCACTGAACAATTCATACTCGCATCATGATTCTGATGCGATTGAAGATCATGAGCATTGCATCCATGACCAACATGGACAATGATTGACGATCTCCTTCCATTTCAGGTACGGTCGACGATTACAAGCTTTTGGAGCAAATGAACGATACCACATGTCAACGATACGCGGATATCAAACAAGTGGCCGCCAATGTGACGAAATCATTGGAAGGTCTCAATGCGAAATGTAAGTGAATGAACAGAATTTTACACTCTGATCATTTGATTTCCTATTGGAAAAAACTGCAGAGCAATGACAATCACTGTCTTTTCAGATGAAAATCTACGACCGTATTTGGATTTGATCGACGAAATTGATCGAAGCAGTAAACGATTGGAAGAAGCCGCGTATGCGATCGATGCGTATGTGAAGACTCTAGGTAAGCATGGTGTTTTTGGAATTTTTACATTTCACTGAAGACCCTTCATTTTCAGAAGCAAAATTCAAGCAATTGGAGAAGCGGTGATCAATTTGAACACTAACCATCATTCCAGTGGTGCAAAAATCAAGATTTGATCAAAATGATATCTGTGATCATGGATGATTGATGACATATTCTCGTATTTTGGTGCGGTTCCTGTCCATGTGAATGAATTCAATATGGAAACCGGATAGAATCAAAAAATGATACCGGTTTTCAATTCAAGCACATCTCCTGAAGTTTGAATTTGAATTTTCTCAGAAATCTCGTATGTAAACTGAAGATTTCATTTTCTCGTATTTTTGTATGGTTGCTGTCCATGCTGATGTATTCAATTATTTTCTCAAATTTCGAATTATCATCTTGTTATTGATGAATATTCATGAGGCGGCTAGCCTGGCTTATTAGCTTCTATGGACAGGCTTTTATGAATAAGCTAATTTTGAAAAATTCATATATGCTTGCCAATTGGGTAAATTGGTCAGCAACGGTCGTTTCGGAATTTGGGGATGACGAAATGGTATGATCATTGTCCGAATTTCGCCTTGGCGTGACTATGGGTCACGTGAAGAAGGTATTGATCGATTTCGCATTCTGGACATCGTCGGGCGGATTACCGAATATCGGTCGAGCTAAATCGAAATGCATCGGCGCATTTTGGTTGATCATTTGGTTAGTGTGTTTGGCCTGTTTCATTTATCAAATGTCCATGATTATCGAGACATATTTCGCCCATCATGTACTCGTACAAACGCAGGTATATCATTGATCGATCAGTGATCAAATATTGATCACTAGTCATCCGCTCCAAAATTTTCTAGCTAATCTACAAACCAATGCAATTCCCTGCTGTGACCATTTGCAATTTGAATCCGTACAAAGCGTCCAAAGCCAAAATGCATAAGGAAATCGATGAATTGGTATGTGCCCATAGCGGTTACAGTACACCATGAGTTCATGCTTGGTCATAGCGGTTACAGTAATCCTCTCAAATCCCATCCTCCATGCTAGCACGAGCGGTTACAGTATGCCATGAATTCTTCAGATGACCATGTACATGCAATCCACCCAAGAAATTTTGGACCCATCGAAAGATAAATATGGCCTTTTGGTAATACATTGGAAAATTTCGATCAGCTGATATGCGTAAAATTCTAGAAAATGGATGAACCAATGGAACGCCTGGAACGCGCCAGGGACGTTCTCCAATATATCGTAGCAAATTATCCCGATCAAATTCGTCAAGATATTTCGTACGAATTAAACGACATGATTTTATCCTGTTCGTTCGGTCAAAAAGCTTGCGATGGAAATAATTTCACCCAAATTTACGATCCGATTTACGGGCGTTGTTTCACGTTCAATACGGAGAAAACAAGCGAGAAGGCGGGCTCGTCTTACGGTAAGCGCTTACACGCGCGTCCAATCACGCTTGAGGGGCGGAGTCATGCTGGTTGTTGCCGTCCAAGTCATGTGACTCGCCTTTCTGATCATCAAATTTCGCCTGGATCCAAACGCAATGATCACAGAACGATAATAAGCCGAAATCGGCTGCATAAAGTTGGTGATCAGGCTCGCGAATCAGTACAAGGCAAAAATCGATTGATCAAGATTCAGTTGCCAAAATATAGGAATTTCAAATTATATATATTAGCAGAAAAACATGCACATGAATATATATTTTCTAGTCTAAAAAAGCATGCTGAACACGATAGTGGTGTTTATTTTTGCAAATAATCAATATTGATCAAGTTGATCAAAAGTATCGATTTCTCAAATATCGAGTTCGGAGTGATCAGAACGTGATCAATGGATGCAGCATGATCGATTGTATAGGAAAACATATTCTCACACGTCTGTACCGTTATTTACGTTCTGAAATCACCGATCGAAAATCATGTGCTAAAGCATAGGCAATTTCAAAAATTCGAATCCTGAAATACGCGTGATCGGTGCACGAAATGCACATTTTCCGGGATAAGTGATTGTACTGATTCTAAAAATCACGTTTATTTTGCTGTATGATCGATATTTAGTGATGTGATCAAAATGATCGATTTCCGATAGGGACGTGTAGCTCGATTTTGACCACGCCAATCGATTCTCCGTGCTCGATTGTCCAGGGAAATATACTCACATGCCATATCTAGCGTAATATTGTGCAGAGATGTCATCGACCAATGGATCTGGTCTGGGAAAGTGAATTTTCAAAATTTCAAATAGGTAATTTGCACGAGAAGAGTACTGATAGGATGTTTTCTAAGGCAGTTTTACACGCTAATCATCGTGGTGTCTTTAGTTTTTCTCTAGAATGCATATGTCAAAAGTTGATCATAAATATCGATTTTCGATACAGGCCTGATCGATCAGTTTTGACGACGCCAATCGATAGAGCATCATCGATTATTCAGGAAAATATACCCACATGCCCGATATTGCTGTAGTATTTGCAGAATAGTCATTGATCAAAGATCATGTGCTGAAGGATATAGCCACATTGAAATTACAAAAATCGATTTTGACATGATTGGTTCTCGAAATGCATATTTTCTGGGATAACTAAGCATGCTGATTCCAAAAATCAGCTTTACTTTGATACCTGATCAGTATTGACAGACTTGATCAGGAGTATCGATTTCTGGTCGATCTGAATAGCACCGGATGATAGAGCAGATCCATTGGCCGAAAATAACCCGATACACTGTCCATATTTCCCAATCATATGAAAAAATTAGCATGAAAAGAATGCAAAAAGTCGCTATTTTGCAGGATTGCGATTATTTTTGAAAACTGACATTGGAGACTATTTGGAGACCAGTGATTCGATGGGTGTACGAGTGACCAGTAAGCTTGAGATTGATCACCCCACCACCCGATCACAATGATCGATTATCGATTTTTCAGTCACCACATTTGGTGAACCCGTGTTTCCGGATTCGTTCGGTCACAATGCACAAACCGGATTCACAACATTGTTCGCATTGAAATACGTAAGCATCGCATTGCATCGATCAGAGATATCGATTATCGATTTCTTATGATCCTAGTTGCAAAGCACACGATTACCGTATCCGTTCAGCAATTGCACCGATAACGAGGAAGCCGGCGAATATTCATCAGAGGTATGCGGACCCAGGGTCCACAAGACCCCACGTGGGTCCCAATCCTGAAATCCACGATTTCAGGAATGCTTTCGAGATTGCTTGCAAATGCATGTGATCAAAGAATGCGGATGCCAAGATCCAAGTTCAGCATATGTCAATGGCACAAATACAACTTTCTGCGATTTCGCGCAAGGTAAGTTCGCATCGAAAAATCGATAATCTCAGCACTGATCAACGCATTTTTCAGCCGATTGCGTCGTCAGAACGACGACAGCCAACGACAGTGCGTTCGATACGAAATTATGCGAATGCCCACCGTTATGCGAGTAAGTACAATCGATTCATCGATCGATCACTGACTGATCAGTCGATTTATCCATCGATCACGAGCTGATCAGTGGACTTTTTTCAGGGAAAGTACATTCGAAGTGGCAGCCAGCACGAGTAATTGGCCGTCTCAAGCCTACAAGGTACTGTAGGTTCTGGAGCGGTTACAGTACGCCCAATCTTCAATGATGAAGGCCCATCAATTTCCGAGCATTCAAATCGTAATCGGCGTTCGAATTTCAGGAAACCCTATGCAGCATTGAGAATATCACGTGCGACTATTACGAAGAGAATACGTTATTCTTGGAATTCTACTACGAACAGCTGAATTATCAAGCGTTGATCGAAAGCGAGGCGTATCCGGTATGTAACATTGCGCAATCTGATTTGCAAATCGGAGCAAGCCTGCTGTCCTCAAAATTCACGGATGGCATTTTTCAGGTGGAGGTCATGATCTCGGATATCGGCGGCACGATCGGGCTGTGGCTAGGCGTCAGTGTGATCAGCCTGGTGGAATTCTGGTTCCTCCCGATGCTTCTCTGGTCGGCGTTGTTCAAAAAAGACGGACCGTCGCGAACGAAGCACGTGAACGAATTCGGCGAACGTATCGATAACGAATTCGATCGGATCGGTGGTGGACACCCGTTGGTGGGATCGTCCAAATCGCATGATCCATACAGTGATCAATCGCACGAACTTGATGTCCCACCCCGCACATTTTAAACAATACAAATCAGTGATCGAGTGAATTATAATTGGATGAAATTCCAATACACGAATTTCGCATGGAACGTATTGTACACGATAACGTCGATACCCATAACGTAAAATCCGCACTAATCGATCACAATCATCGTCTACGCCGTCCAAATCACTCCTAACGGTTCTGCTCGAATGTTGGCGAAATCCAATCGTTTGTCGATCTCGTCGTCGATTTCGCCAATGACCGCACTGAAATGAAATGCGGATTTGAATATGGAGGGTGGTCACAGGATGCGTGCAGCAGCAGCACTTGCAAGTGATCCGCATGGATCACCAATTCAATAAAAATCAAAGGTACTTACACATTATCGCCTCGAATGATGTACAGGCCCAAAGGGACTTGTTCGATCCCGTGATCGACGCTGTAGACGCGTTCGTGAGATTCTTCCAGGATGAGATTGATCGTTTGATCGAAACCTCGTAATGTACCCTGAAAAAACAGATTTAGATTCATGAATGCGATTCATGCATTCGCAGAAGCACAGATTCTTGCTGCAGCCTGTTTTGCTAAGCAGAATCTGCTCCCTGATACCAGTGATTTGGAATCACCGTATCCAAATGTGCATAAAATATCTTACCACGATATTCCTACCATCCCCAGTGATCACGGATATCGGTTTATTAACGAACGATTCCAACGACGACGTCATTGCTTGGCTGAATTTCGAACTGACCAATCGATGAATTTGGAAATCGATGCTGAAAAGAAGCATTTTCATATTACAGCATATCAGATTCATAAATGAAAGAATGATGGCCATGCCATGTTGAATCAAGAACACAAATTTTAAATTCATGAAGTCTTATTCGTACAGTAAAGTACAGGAAAAAATGAAATCAGGAAGCTCAAAATTCAATTGGCATTTGCCAAAACGAATCACCTTCTTTAAACTTAATCATACGATTTTCGGTTTCTTTCAACTTCTCCAATACATTTCGAACTGCACGAGATTGCCAAATACGGGCAGCGTGTTGGCCCAGCAATGTAATAACGAGATCCTTTGAGCCGAAACCATTGAACGACCTCGCGATTTCAGCGGCCATAGGGGCCGTCTGCACTTCACGAATGCGTAAAATGTCCAAATATTGCAAGCGTCCACAGCGATTCACCAATCTGATCAGCGTCTCCGGTTGAATACCACCATTTATCCGTAATTTCCGAAGTTGGCCGCATTGCGAGAATTTACGCAATCCATAATCGAAGTCGGATGCACTCACTGATGATAGCGATACCTCCATAAGATTTCGCAGAACGGCCAAGGACGATACCGCAGCGTTTGACAATCGCATTGTCAAATGTAGTACTTGCCGGTTCGGAAATGAAATAGCGATCTTTGCCGCAATAGCGTCGCCAGCAGATGCAAACCTATTTCTCTCAATGTACATGTTCAAAGTACGCAGTGGTAGACGCCAAAATGAATCCGCACCATCTAGAATATGAAAATCGGTCTCTTCCATGTCAATGATCAGCAATTCGATGTTGGGGCAGCTGGCGAAGAAATTCTGCACACTGCTTTCATTAAGCTCGCCGGCCAAGCACATCTTCAAATTCTTGAGATTCGGAAATCTTCCCGTAATGGATAATAGCGATTCTTTTCGGCATAATCCGCAAACGAGTGTCTCCAAATTCATCCTGATGACATCGTTGGGGAATGTCAAGCAAATATTACTGTCATAATCCAGAAAACAGCAGATGAGACGCTTCAAGTTCGGATTGTACCTCATTAATTGACCAAACGTTCCGTTATCCAATGGCGTATGGTGAATTTCCAATTCCAATAAATTCGGACAAGGAAATCGTGCTAACTGTTTCAATAAATGCCCGTCTTCCGTATCAAATTCTACTTTTGCCAATCGACTCGAACATAATTGCAGAATACGGCGAACCGAATCCACTGATGCGTAACGGAATACTTGACACTTAAAATCTTTGAATTCGGCAATTGCCAGTTCCGAGGCGCGATGAAATAATTTATTCACGCGTCCAATTCGAATTTGTTCTTTCAATGGTAAGAATCGAAATACTTGTAGAAGCGCATCGTCGGGTAGTTGATCGATATTCATTACTGAACTGGGATGAATAAAATTCAGGCACTATGATCAGAAAGAACTAAAATTTCACGATGAATATATTTTTTAGAGAATTTCGTAGAATTTCCTGCATTGTCTGCTAAGAAGCGCCATTTTGCAACAAGTTTGAGGTAAGCGGCTCGGTAAAGTGACGATTCAGTTGATAAATTTTGCCGCGAATTTGAAAATCGCGTACTTTGCACATGCTACCGTAAGTGGCCGTGTTGAAAATGAAACCTAATTTTAGATTTTCGCACTTGCATGGTTATTCATCGATGACCGAATTTGGTGGGCGATCGGATTGATGACCTATCGGAAAATATTTGGGGTTATCACCGAATTTAATCAAAATCGGATATCAGTATTATATTTTCCAGTGCACATTCTACTTATTATCCAATATTTACTTTGGAATTTTACGGAATTACGATGGTAAGCAATTTTTAGATTTTGGAAATCAGAAAATTAAAAATGTGCAATTTTTAGAGTGCTACATTGAAGCCTTATTTGGCCGCCGTTCGAAGTACGTTGACGGCTGCATTATGCGTGGAGAATTTCTCGTCCCAAATTGTGGAACGGCACAATAAACCAGAAGTTGAAGTCGCGTAAGTTGAAATTTTCATAAAAATTCATGAAATTTCTGCATGGAAATTCCTTGTATCATGCGGAAGCAGTTCTGTAGACCTGCTGTGCCTGATGATTTGATTAATTTCTCAATCAGTCCATTCAAGGGCATTGCTGTGAGTTGAGAAATTTACAAATCTCCATTTTTTCAGGGCCAGCCAAGAATTGTTGCTTACGCCTGTGGTCGTTAGCCGAAATGAAAAGGAACGTGTCCTAATCGAAGGTTCGATCAATAGCGTCCGCGTTAGCATTGCTATCAAACAGGTAAGAATGAAATTTATCAATTCATCCATATAATAAATTGACACCCCTTTTAGATGGACGATATCGAACGAATTCTGTGCCACAAATTCACGCGATTCATGATGATGAGGGCGGAGAATTTCATTATCCTTCGCCGAAAACCAATTCCGGTATGAAACCCTTCGTATTCATTTTGATCTGATCATTCAAAAATCTTGTATTTCAGGGCTACGATATTTCATTCCTCATTACGAACGTCCATACCGAAACGATGTACAAGCACAAGTTGGTGGACTTCATTATTTACTTCATGGAAGAAATCGACAAGGAAGTTTCGGAGATGAAGTTGGCCTTGAATGCTCGTGCGCGTATTTCGGCTGAGGAATTCTTGAAGCGGGTAAATCCTTGACCATGCTAAGCTCGGCGTGGCTCTGCAGATTCGATATTTTTTTCAGTTCTAATGCAATATCGATGCGTTTCGGTCAAATTTGGTAATGAGTGATCGACGATTCATGTGCAAACTGGCGGTTATGCGATTGTTATTGATATGTCATTCTGATTATACGTTTTCCGACCCTGAATCATGCATTGCATTATCAGTTTATGTAACAATGATTTGAAATTACTGAATGTCGTGATTCGTGTCTCTGAAAGGCGCGTGCCTTCCAATATTTTCCGATATGCCTTTTTGCCTTGGATTATGCAAGCAAAAGTGATTTTTTGCAGGCTTACTGTAGCCGAGGATACGCAGTTTGGGGGGAGGGGGAGGAAGAGGAGCAAAGGAGCTCCTTCATTCTCGTGTGGCGTTGTGGTGTGGAGCGGTCGGTTCGAGGAGGATGTCTGCCATTTTGGAATTACGTCAACGAACGATGCCGGATAACGATCGAATAAATCCAACGCTGATTATTACGTCAGTTGTATTTTTCATCGGCCTAGCTTTGGTATTGATCAATTGCGGGTGTCGTAAGAAAAAGAAGAAACTTGGTGATCAGAATGCGGTAAAGGTAAGCGTGGATTTTTTTAGTATCCTCATTTTGCGATAATTGAGGACGCTTTCATTTTCAGAACGCGTTTACTACCGTGGATGAAGGCGTGACGACGCAAAAATCACCTATGGCCAAATTGTCGTCAGAAATTGAACCATCGAAAGTATCGGCGTTGGACAAAGGTGCACCCAAGTCATCCGTCGCGAAATCGGCCGTTGCAAAATCGATTAACGAAACTTCAACTCCGGTTGTGGCGTCGATTGAATCGGCAACATTGACGAAACAAGTATCGATACCTGCTCCGAAATTGATCGATGAAAAGGCGGTCGTAAAATCGGTGGAGCCAACGCCCGTACCGAGTCCGAAATCCAGCGGTATTGGGGACCAGTCCAAAAGCGAGCGAGCAGCCGAAAGGGGTCGTCAAAATGGTCGACGTTAACGAAATGTTCAAAATGAGGTAATTTATATGAATTTATTTTAATTTCAATGATCTAAAAATGCCCCCGTTTCAGCGTGGTTGGAATGACCGGTCGCGATGGAAATGCTGGAAGTTTACCAGGTAAGCATTTTTGGCTAATATTCTGGATGCAATCGAAATGCATTCACTCTCTCATTTCAGCTCGGAAACCGGCGAAATTGGAATACGTTGATACGGATGATCCGCATTATCAAAGTCTCGGTCCGGAATTGGACGATGTATTCGAATTGAGCTTGAAGCAAGGAAACGGGGATTCAATGTCGGCCGAGCAAGTATCGATTTCGATTGCTCCAGGCGTGAAGAAGAAGAAAGGCGTACAATTGAAAAAGAAGAAGAAATTTAAATCGACAAAGACCAAATGAAGTACGGTTGATCGATTTTAGCTATGATTCGAAGATCGAAATGATTATGCTCATTCAAATCCTCTGATATCGTGTCCATTTATGCTATGCCGATTTTGAATCAAGATTATGACGGACCATATTACTGTCTCGTGATAAGCCTAAGCCTAAGCCTAAGCCTAAGCCCAGCAATAAGCTTCCACCTCTTCATAATTGCTATCATAGCTAATATGGTACTTCGCCATCCAAAGTTTGGCGATCAGGTACAAACAATAACCCAAATTATTGATCATCATTAACATGTCCAGTGCCAGCGTTAGCATTATGATTG
>JAQIWJ010000546.1:0-19603 GCA_034695185.1 Discolaimus major
CGAATTTGGCATTGTTTTAGTTTTGATCCAAAATGGCCATATTTTGATTTTGAGCATGTTCATGCCAATACATTTTTCGTGCTCCAATTTTTCTTTGGGATGAGGCTGTTCTAGTCCAAGCCTATTTTTGTAATACACGTTTGGACACTACTTTGCAAATAGAATCATGGTGCAAGAATCGATTGATTTTCTGATTGGAATGGGTTGGGAATCTGATTTCGTAATCATTGAGTATCAAAAATATGACGTAATCATGAATGCAATGCAAAAATATCAGGTATGATCATAAATCAATACGATCACCAAGTGATCAGATTTACATGAAAAGTTGATCAAAATTATCGATTTTCGATACAAGCGTGATCGATCAATTGTGACTTTACCAGTCGATAGAGCATGGTCGATTATTCAGGAAAATATATCCACATGCCTAATTTTGCTTTCTTTTCTGCGAAATAATCATCGATCACAAATCATGTGCTAAAGGATGCGCATTGAAATTTCAAAAATCAAATTTGATATGACTGGTACTCCAAATGCATATTTCCTGGGATAAATAAGCATGCTGTTTCCAAAAATCCAGTTTATTTTTATATCTGATCAATATTCACGATTTGATCAGAAATATCGATTTTCGATATATCGATTTCTGATCGATCTGAAAAACACCAGGTGATAGAGCATACTCGATTGTATGGAAAACCATGCGTACAGATATTCTGAATCACTCAGTAATCGCGAAATATCGATGGCAAATTACGTGGCATACTGTAACCGCTCATATGGGAATTTTCGATATGCTTCATTTGGTGAAAAATCACCCCGTTTACACGACTTGTCATTGATGAGCACGTGATAAATGCATGACCATTTTTATCCAGACTGTATACCATGCTAATAAAGCAAACGAATCGTGATCAGATCTTAAGATTACATATCTTTATCCAAATCCGCTTGGATTTGCGCATTACAACGCCTTCGACCATCGAGTGAATATTCTAGATGCCTCGAAATCACGTTCTCGTGATCATCCGGAATCCAGCTCAAATGACGACACAGCATTAATTTCTCGTCCGCATCCAAAATGCTGAACAAGAATTTCTTATACACCGATCCGCGCGTCGATTTGGACATGAGAAAATCGGCCAACGTTGGTCTGCGCGCTTCGACCGGTTGGAGTAAACTCAGCTTGATGAAAATCGCATCGTCCTTATTCCTGTGTAGCCATGCTAATAAGTATCTTTTGAATTTCTGCTTCTGATCAATAATCGCGACGCGAAGGCAGCAAAAATGAGCGATCCAAACGAACGCGAATGATAATAGCGTGATTCGCGATGCGTCCGATTCTGATTCGTCCCTCGTTTGCAATGTACCGATAGTAAAAATGGCCATAATCACTTTGGATATCGATTGATCAGTTTCGTTCATCGATTGATCGGGTATTGTATAATGGAATATGGCAGTTTCCAATACGGCTATGGACGTTAAAATGATCATAAACGGTATCAAAGTTAACCAATTGACTTTGGATTGCCAATATTCCAAATCGTACGGATCTTTTCGATCGATCGATCGTCGATAGCAACAACAGAAAATGCGTGCGTACATTCTGTACAGGGTGTGGCCGAATCGGATCGCGCAATTCATGTACAAAATTACGCCGGGCACGATCAAGAGGATGTACCATAATTTGGATGCGTCCGTTGACGGTCCGCATAAACGAAATCCTGAGAAAAAAATTTGCATAGGTGAAATTGCGCAATCGTTGCTATAGTGCAATGGATAAGCGTGATGGACTTCAATTCTGAAGGTCCACGGTTCAAATCCCTCCGAGGGGATTAAATTTATTCAATGCGCATTTGCGAAAATCGATATCACGCCTTACCGACGGTAGAAATCGAAGCACTGATCAACATGAAACTGGCCCAAAATCCATTTCGTACGCGTTCTAGATGAGTGCAATTTTTATGCAATATCTCCTGTTCGTATTGTATCAATAACGATCGAGTAAAATTTAATGCGAAATTCGAGTTGACGTTTTTCTGCATAGACGCGATTCGTTGAATCAATTCGTTGCGTTTCTGATCGATTTTCTCATTACGCAAAGAATGCTGGCGGATTTCCGCATCGCGTTCCAAAGACTCGAATACGTACGCGCCGCATAGCGTGTATAAAATCAATAACGCGATCAGGATTAAAATCCTGGACGCGACGAATCGAGCGAAAAAGAATTGCACGGTATATTTGAGTGAATTTTTACAATTTTGCAATTCCACATTCTGCGAATAGACCGATGTGGTGACCGAATTCGGGCACGAATCTAAATTCGGATCCAAATTCGTCTGTGTCCAAACGTACGGATTCGAAGTAGCCATGAATCTCTTAGAATATTTATTTCACTAGCACCTGTGAGGGAAAGGGGGCTAAATCCTTGGTTTTAGCTAACTGAAATATCCCTTAGCTAATACTCGTTCATCATTTTTGATCGATGACATTTTATACACGCCTTCTCAAGTTTCCAACAACTGCTCGGCCTCGTTTCGTCTAATAATAGAATCGAGAACAATTGTCCTAAATTCATCTTATTACATAATGAATTAGGGGCTATTTCCAGTTTTCCCCCTTCATCAAGGCCTCGTAGGTTTTATTTTGCGCATAAAATTTTCCTAATCAAAAATCAATTCGAAGACACGCCTCGACTCGAGGGAATGTAAAAATTAGTATTCTTCGTCTAGGCGTACTGTAACCGCGTTCTCGCGAGGTCGAGGCGTACTGTAACCGCTGCACGCCCGTCCGTGCCAGGTCGACGAATAAGGTGGGCGTCAATTTCTGGCACGGAACGGAGGGAGAAATTGATAAAAATGCATCGACTTTTCGTCCCGCATTTGAGATGAGTCGAGGATGAAGGTTTGAAAAATTCCACTAGCAGCTGACGTCCGCATTAAAAAAGGCGTCTTTCGAGAGAGTTGAAAGCTTGGCACAGAAAATTCGTGCCAACTCGGAATTAGCGGTTGGAAAACGCCTCGAACTATACGTGACCCATGCGGAAAAAAAAAATCACAATGACGTAAATCGGGTCCATGTTTACGACACAGGATGAAACATGATAATGAGTTAAGAGAAATAATAGACCCCGCTACGAGACATCGAATTTCACATGAAATATGGGTTACTGTAGATACATCAAATGATAAACACTCAATCATTGATATTAGCCTCGAATATAATCATCTGGATCACGTTGACATTATATCATGTACATCAAAGAAATTAGCTTTCCTGTTTACCATGTAATGCTCATCAGAAATTTGAAAAAAGCTTCCGCAAAGAAGAAAAAGCATTTTGACAGCGAAGATGACCCGATGAGAAGCATATTTTGATGATAATTCCGTGATAAAAATTCCCCCAAAATTCGATTTCCTCTCAATTCTTACGTTCCTCCTTGAATCGTCGATCATGGTCTGAGTCGATGCCATTCGGCGATTTGTTTCCTCGGATTCTTACGTACTTCTTCCCAATGAGTGCGTCCGGTGGCCGTACGCCCTTTCAAACCGACGTCGCAACGACCCATCACTTCGTTCTTGGTCACACGATCCCAATCCATGACCAGAAATTCGAAGCTGACGTGTTCCAACGTAGCCGGATCATTGGACGGTAGATCGAATACGAACGATTCATTGTAAACCGGCGTCAACGTACGCTTCTTCACGTGCGTCTTCTTCTTGGCTATTTTCTGACCGTTGTACAGCATGTACGCTTTCACATACGGATCTGAAAAGAGATACTTGCGTGATCGTGTGATCAAGCAGAAATCACATTCAGGATGGAAATCCCGCTGCCAGGGCAGTGGTACCGCCTCGATAATCTAGCAATGCTTACCCGCATTTCCAGTGATATCAGCAGATGGCAAATTCTTGGCCTTCAATACAACCGCCGTCAATTTACTGGTCGCCGGTTGGAAACATAACGAAACCAATAATTCGCCACGATGTTGGGAATTTTGGAACTGAAAAGAAAATTTGCCATTTACTTACAGTATCAAAAGCATTCAGTGTTTCTGCCTTTCAATACAGTACTCATTTTTCTCTCATCATGGAAAGAGAAATTTGCTTACCTTCAATGTGCGGCTGATTAAATCCATATTCAAATCCGCTTGTTTCTCGGAATCGCATAAATCCACCGTATGCAACGGGCAGATCACTTCGCCGATGATTTCGTCTCGCGAATAACGATCGAACGCGATGACGGCGAAATGTAGGGTGGTGCTTTGGAGTTGATTGAAATTCAAGCCGTAAAACGTGAATTCCTCGTCGTAATTCGGATTCAACGTGTTCCTGACCACGCGGGTTTTGACTTTGTGCTGCTTCTCGGGTAATAATTGCAGCTTCACGTACGGATCCAATAAACTGATTCCGCCGTTCCCGTTGGTCGGACTGAGATCACCATCCATACTGGTGGCCATAATTGCGGCTCCGGTTGTTGAAACGTTGTTGTTCGGAGTGGATGAACGACGCATTTTCGGCGGTAAATCGGACGCGCCGACGATGTTGACGGTCAACGCGTTCTTCTCGAAATTGTACCGCAATTTGAAGTTCAATTTCCCGCGCGTCTGAGCGTTCGGTTGATTGGTGACCGACGTGACGTGATCGTGGCGATCATTCAGCATCCCGGATTCTTGATTTTGACCATCCACCGTATGAATATCGGTCGTTGAATCCAATAACGGTTGGCTTTCCACGGGTCTGTAGTTGAGTCCCGCGTTGCTTGGACGAGGGCTGCTGGATTGGAATTGTTGACCACCGCCTCCGCTTCCTGGTCGACCAATGGATGGCCAATCGGCTGATCGATCAGGATTCTCGGGTGATTGAACCGGGCTCGGAGATTTCTTCAGACCACCGGGTCCGGCCGCCGTTTTGAATCCGATGACCGGTTTCACATCTTTCGGTAACAGGAATTGCTTCAGCGGCGATCGGCGGCGTTGCGATCGACGAGCCGAACGTCTTCTCAATACCAGACACACAGATACGACCACCAAAACGACGAAAGCGGCGCTTCCGATGCAAATCCCCACCACCACAGGGGTTGAACCTGAAATAAGATGCGATATTAGGCATTTTGAAATGACAACGGAATACAGTGATCATAACTGATCACATTTGATGCCACTACAGACAGATTCAGTAAGACCACTGATCACCGAAAACATGATCACAATACTAAACTCATGCTCGAGATATCGACATACTTCCAGCTAAGATTTTAGAATTGCCAGAATTTGGCTGGTCGTCTACATTGGACTTCATGATAAAATTTTTAAAGAAACTGACCAGAAGCAAGCACCGCTCAGAGAGCGAGCTTACGCAACGAACCGACTAGAATATCGCTGACAAATCGAAGCTGCTATCGAAAAAGGAATGCACCGTAGGCGACGAAGTCTGGGTCCTTCAACGTCCTCGCTTCCTTTCCAACGGCTAACAACAGCTAACCGAGACGAGGCGAGGCGAGATGGAAAAAGCCGAACAGGGAATGCTATGCCTGTTCCCATCCGAGATGAAAACCGGGGGCGTATTCAGGAAAAGCGAAACGGAATTACGGCCGGCTACGCTCTGGCCAGTAATAAGCCCCTTTATACCCCCGTGCTTTCAGCATTGATCCGGCGGTCGAACTGTCCAATGCTTGCGAAAGGAAAATTCAATATTTCACCCTCCCTCCCTTCCCCATGAACCAACAGCGGCTTCTTCTTAGTCCAGAAATCGTTACGCCATTTCCAGGCTCTTCTGCTCAACGCTCCGTCCACATGCCCATGCATAAGCAACATCCTCGGCGGAGCAAAAAAAAAACCGAAAGGCATTCCTATGCTATTCTAGGATAATATCCTGACTCATCCGGTTCCAATTGGAGCCTGGTTATTTTCGACGTACTCGAACCATGTAATGCGAAACTCAATCAAGAAACGCGAGTAGAAAATTGCTCAGCAATCCGGCCGGAAAAAAGCGAAAGCCTCGGAGTTTTTTGCGATGGCAAAGGAAAACTGTCATGCGAACCGGTCATCGCATATTGGTAATTGCAGGATGAAAATCCAGACCCCCCCCCATGGACAGTAAATTTGCACGCATTCATGCATGCATTCTGATCCAATTCATCAAAGAAATCCTGTACGTACCTTAGAAATCGATAGTCGTGTAAAATATCCCGGATGCCAGAAAAGATCCATATTGATTGAAGAATATCGCATTGCCTTCACGAAATGATTGGAAATCATCGCAGAGCCTAAAAATACGGCATTTCAGTATGCAATTAATAAAATACCACCGAAATTACCTCAATATTGGTCGCAGAATACAGTATATTGTAGACCATAGGGGGAAAAATTTTGACGTTGGAATATCGATCATTTTCGGCCACTTGGATTCCGTCCATTTCTAAAATAAAACGCCAATTAAGATCTGTCCAATAATAACATACTGAAAGAGATGCTTTTCAAATTTTGGGATGCCCAATATTTAAAGCGGAACAACTGCACCTGCATTAATTCTTCCGGCTACTTTTTAGGGTGGAGATGATTGCAGAATTCACAAAAAAATAAGGCCAAAATACAAATTCGCTTACCTCTACAGGAAATAATATTCTTACCAATCATCCACTTTAATCGAAGCCAATAAATAAGCGGGGCCGAAATAAGGCCAAGATTTTGTTAGCTGCTAATTCGGTCCTAACGGTGCCGGTACGTTTGGGATTAATGGATTAGCTAAATCTCACACGGAAAATCCTAATCTCAACTACTACAAACAGCTCTAATCCACTCCTACGCCTTCATAGCACCGCTTCGGACATAACACAAGCAGTTGGAAGTTGCTATCATCAATAAATCAACGAGTTTTGATCGAAATTGTCCAATAATAAAATTCCAGATTTTCTGCAATTTTCATGGGCATGCGCACACGAAATTCGAAACTTCCCGCCGAGGATGAACTAAGAATAGACGTGAATCGCGACGTAAACACCGAAATCCATTCCAAAGTGCGATAGGTTGTGCGGACTGACAATTTCCCAACAGAAATACTGGACTGGAAAATGTGGAATTTCTTGGATTTTGATGATTGAAATTTTTATTCCAAGTAATAATTATGGCCCGTCCGTTAGTGACCATTTATTCGGAGAAGGGCGAATTGACGAATACGCACGTCAAATTGCCCATGATTTATAAAGCTCCAATTCGACCGGATTTAGTTACGTTTATTCACGAGCAAATTCGTAAAAATCATCGTCAATCGTACGCCGTGTCTAAAGAAGCAGGTATGGTGGTTTTTTCATTGCTAAATTTAGAATGATATTTTTGAAACATGATGATCAAGCGTTGGTCCGTGTTTCTGACATTTTCGCTGACGCGAAACACGCTGCTTTATGCTGCCTGAATTCTGCCAAGAATTTTGCGCATGTAAAATTAAAATAATCTCTGGTATTAATGAAAACCTTTATTTCAGGTCATCAAACATCGGCCGAATCATGGGGAACCGGTCGTGCAGTGGCTCGTATTCCTCGCGTTCGTGGCGGAGGTACTCATCGCAGCGGTCAAGGTGCATACGGAAATATGTGCCGTGGTGGACGAATGTTCGCTCCAACGAAAATTTGGCGTCGTTGGCATCGTCGAGTGAATATCGGGCAAAAGCGTTACGCGATTTGCTCGGCTGTAGCCGCGACCGGAGTGCCGGCTTTGGTTATGGCTCGCGGTAAGCTTTTTTCATTCTATTAATTGCCTGTTTGTACAAGTACGATTTCTTTCAGGTCATCTTGTCGAGGAGATTGCGGAGGTTCCGTTGGTAATTTCGGATAAGATCGAAGCGTTCAAGAAGACCAAGGAAGCGGTGACGTTCCTGAAGCAAATCAAAGCCTGGGCGGATATTGAAAAGGTGAGTGTGAATTATCGAAATTGCAGTCCTCCTAGGTTGCAAATTCATGATGAATCTTGTTTGGTCCGTGTTTCTGACATAATTGCTGCTGCAAAAACCCAATCAGCTAGCTCTGCTAGCCTGAAACTAGCGGCATTGCAATTTGCCATTGAAGTCGGAACTTTCCTGAGCGAAAGTCCTTATTTTAGGTTTACAACAGCAAACGTCTGCGTCCGGGCAAAGGAAAGATGCGAAATAGGCGTTACAAGAAAAAGAAGGGTCCGTTGATCATTTACAACCAAGACAACGGTATCCAACGCGCTTTCCGAAATATTCCGGGTAAGCTTTAGCTTTGATTGCTATTTTTATAGATACTAATACGATCCTGGTTGCAGGAATCGATTTCTTGCAAGTGGATCGCTTGAATTTGCTGAAATTGGCGCCTGGTGGTCATTTGGGTCGTTTCTGCATTTGGACCGAAAGCGCGTTCAGGAAATTGGACGATATTTACGGAACTTGGAAGAAAGCTTCTACCACGAAGAAGCATTGGAAGTAAGTATTGCTGTGTTTGGTGAAAGTGAACAATTAACTAACAGCATCAATTTCTTGCAGCTTGCCAATGCCGAAAATGACGAATGCCGATTTCACGCGTTTGATCAAGAGCGAGGAAATCAAGAAGGCCATTCGTCCACGCAGGTAAGATTCATATTATTTTCTTAGATACAGCGTAATAAGCTTCTATATTTTAGGAAGCAAGTGAAACGTCCAACGATGAAGCGTAATCCATTGAAGAACACTCGTTTGATGGTGCAATTGAATCCATACGCCGCCGTATTGAAACGTGCCGCTGTATTGGCGAAAGAACGTAGGAAGAAACGCGTTCAGAAGGTGGAAGGAAAACGACCGGTAAGCATCCTCTTTCTCCATTTGGCAATCAAATCTTAACTAAATATGAATCCATTTTAGAAACAAGCCGCGGCTGCCAAGGGAGAAGGAAAGAAAGCTGCACCAACCAAGAAGGCGACCGGAGCCAAAGTTGTGAAAGCTAAATGAGAAAGTTGAAAGGTGATCGATAGCCGTTCCGAGGATTTCTGGTTGGTTACGTCTTGTTGATTATTATGATACTGTGGAAAAGATTATTGATAATATAATCTTGTGATTCCAAGTGTAATCATGGCGTTTAGGCCGGTGATCAAAATGATCATTTTTCTTGAAAATTGTGAATTATCTGAATGGTGATAACTGGTACTGTCGTTTCAGGCGGGAATTCATCGATCGATCGATGGCCGACGATTCGTTCACTTGCGGCAGTTTGGACAGGGATTTCGAATTCGTATCGTTTCCGCCAACGCCGTCGACGGATATTATACCGCTTCGAGAAGTATTATATTTGGACGATCAGAAACCGAGGAATTCGTCGTTGGAAGATGATTTCATCACGTTCCGTTGTCAACCGTTGAACGAGGATCAATTCAAGAAAATGTTCGATAAAGAAGGACGAATTATCGACGAACACGCGTTCAGGAAATCGATATTTCGAGGTAAAGCGTTGATTTGATCATGATCATTTTGGTAAATGTGATTTTCTCGTTTCAGGCGGCGTAGCTCCGTCCATTCGCTCGGCCGTCTGGTCGTTTCTATTCGAATTCTATCCGTGCCATTCGACGGTCAAAGAACGAGAAGCCATATGGAAACAACGCGCGGCTCGATACTACGCCATTCAACGACGTTGGCAATGCGTATTGAAACAACAATTCCCCACGTTCGATTTTCGTCAATACGATAATTTCATCGCCGACGGAAGGCCGGCTTACGAATCGTTCATCAATGAAATTGATCCGTTGACGGCCACTTCGTTATTGGATACGGATTTGTTCAAACGCGATGTGAACCAGATCGAAGCCAAGGTAAGCGTTTTGATTATGGCTTTTGGCCCGTGTACTTGAATCGCGTTTCGTTTCAGATTTACGCCGAACGTCTACCGTGCGATGTGGAACCGCTTTTGGAAGCGTTGCGGTACATATCGAAAGACGTGCCTCGAACCGATCGGACTCATCCGTATTATGCGTAAGTTTTTAAAATTCGTATCGGCTATCCGTCGGGATTACAAGAATCTCCGTTTCAGCGGCGACGATAATCCGCATTTATTGCAATTACGGAACGCCTTATTATCGTTCTGCGTCGTTCACAGCGATATCGGTTACGTACAAGGCATGAACGATCTTTTGGCCAGGTTCTTCTTGGTATTCGATTCGGAGGTATGAATTTTACTGCTATTACATTCATGGCATTAACACACGGCTCTCCTTTTAGCCGTTCGCTTTCTGGTGCTTCTGCAATTACGTGGAGAAAATGCAACGCGATTTTCTCGCCGTTGGAATGGTGCAAAAGATCGGTAAGCCATTATTGCGCAATTTCGAGCATTGACCTAAAGGATGTTTTAATTTCAGAAATCCTACAACAGCTATTGAAGAAATTGGACGCGGATTTGTACAATTATTTGGCCGAATCAGGAATGCCTGAATTGATATTCTGTCACAAGTAAAGGCAGCTTTGGCGAATTTGAAATGGAAATTTAAATCACCGTTCTTTTCAGATGGCTGCTTTTGTGCTTCCAAAGGGAATTCTCGTTCGACGAAGGGCTTCGTATATTGGAAATCGTCAGCACGCATCATTTGGAGCTGAATTCGACCGAGGCCAGGCGTGCGATCGAGAATAGTCGGCGTCGATTTATGGAAAAGGGTAAGCGCGTGTTTCAAATTTATCTTTCGATCGATCAGAAACCAACTCGTAATTCTAGGTATGAAATTCGACTGCGACGGCTCGAGTGCTGAATTCACGTTCGATTTATTCATCTCCGTGGCAATTATGACGTTGTATCGAGACGATATATTTCGATGTACGGATGCGTCGCAAATATTTCAAAGCATGTCCAAGTGAGTATATTCGAAATTTTGCTTCTAAGAGAGCCCTTCCTTCGAGGCTTTTCGGATTCGAAAGAGCTAATTAGGATATTCGCATTTCAGATTATCCGGTGCGTTGAATCTGGATCAAATCTTATGCCAAGCTGAACGTTTATTTTACGGTTTCTGCCGCCGATCGGTATTGGATTCGTTTTTGCTACTATAAAAGAATCGAATGAAGATTCAATGGATTTTACAGCTTGCTTTTTTATGTACACTAAGATAATAACCGAGGATTATGAACTGGTAAAATATACAGTAACATTGTGAATGGATATTTTTGCTCGTGTGCAATTATCGACTTGATCATATATCCATCGCGACTTCTCCGTTCGATCGACCGTTTTCGATGATCAGCAACGATCCGCCAGCCAATTGCGCCGCTTGTTGAGCAGCGTCCGGTTCCGTATTCGGTTCTGCGCCTTCGTCCGTCGTGTATTCCGTCTTCACGGCGTGGGTGGCGTCGAAATTCGCATGCGTGCGTCGATGTTTGGCCAAATGATCGCTACGGATGAATTTCTTCAGGCAAATTTCGCATTCGAATCGTTTTTCGCCTGAAAAAACGCTCGGATTTGGATCGATGCCAATACGACCAATTTCAAATCTTACCAGTATGCGTTCGCCTGTGACGTTGCAATTCATCCGATCGCGTGAAACGTTTCGTACAATACTGATAATCGCATTGGAATGGTTTATCGCCCGCGTGCCATCGTAAATGAGCCTGAAAAAGAAATCCCGACTTAATCCGGACGGAAAAACTCGGATAAATCGAGCACTCACCCTCAAATGGGACGTCTTTCCGTACGTTTTCGAACATCCCGGTATATTGCACAAATGATATTTCTTCCGTTCATGAATCGGCCTGAAAATTGAGTTTTTAGCATCAATGCATCTGATTTTGAATTCAGATGATCCCCCCTCATAATGAAGATAAATCCAATACTTACAGCCCTTCGTTCTCTTTACAAATCGGACACGAGCAGGCCACTCGTTTTTGCCGTTTCCCAGATCCCGATTCGCTTCGTTGGATCGTCGACGATGTCGAATGCGTTCTCGAATGATCGCGTTTCGACGATGATCCGCCGTTTCCGCTGGTGGATACGGAACTAGCAGCGCCCGGCAACGGTTGAACCGAGATGATATTCACCGATCCGGTTGCATTGGAAAACGTTTGCTGCGGCGTACTGATCAATTGCCATTTCGACGGATCGTACGGATCTTGTTGGAATTGATGATTGCCTAAAAATAAAGCTAGTAAATAGCGCCGATCGAAAAATCGCAATGCTTACCCAAGAAGATGGTGGACTTGGCCGGCGCCATTGCCAACGGCCTGGCTTGTTTATGCTGTCGATTCGGATTATTCACAACCGTGGTCGTCGTATTCGAACCGGCCCAATTGATCGGTACCAAAGAGATATTCCCATTCGACGCTTGGCCGTTTCCGCAAATATTCACGGCAGGATTGGAAATAATGTACGCCGTTCCGCTGGCTTGCGTTGCGTTCGTTGCTGTTGAACCGGACGTCGTTGCGGTTTGATCGGAATTCGCCGACACTTGTTTCAATATGATCGAATTCGTATTTCCCAATTCCGATCCACCGCTGATCAGGAACGGCGTCGCATTTTGGTGATCTTGCGACGACGCGGCGTAGACGATTTGTTGATTCGCCGACGGTAATTGAATGAACGTCGGTTGCATTTGCGTCGTCGGTTGAGGCGTTTGTAGGATCAATATTTGCTGGCCTCCGGACGTATTGACCGTATTCAGAGATTGGATATTCCCCGTTTGCAAGGCGTACACTTGTTGCGACGATCCAGGTGCGCAGAATATTTGGCAGGCGTTTCCTTGAGACGAATTATTCGGCTGTAAATAAATCGGCGCCGGCGTAGTTGGCGTCGTTGCCAAGACGATTTGTTGCGGTTGACGTTGTTGCGACTGGAATTGACACGACGGACCGGCGATGACGATTGGTTGTTGCTGAGATTGATGGGCGCTACTGGCGGCGGCGGCGGCTTGCAGAACTTGTTGTACGCTATTGGCGGATTGGAGAACCAATTTCGTCGAACCGGACGTTGACGTTGACGCAGTGGACGTGGTTTGAATACTCGCACCGCTTTTCGGCAATAATACTGGTAAATTCGGAGTTCCTAGAGTAGTGGATTTTCCCGCTTCTTTCGACGGCGTCGTTTGAGACGCGGCTGCCGCTTGAAAGCGTAATATTTTGGTCGGCGACGATTGTTGCTGATTCGAAACGCCGGCCGTTGTTGCGATGGCGTTGTTATCGCCGCCGAAATTCAATATGGTGACCGGAGTCGATTGTTGATCCACGTAATGTTGTTGATCCGATCGGACCGACGTACCGCCCGTGTCCAATAAGGCGGGTCCCACCAAATTCATCAATTGTTGCCAACTGATTTGTACCGTTTGCATGGTCGCTTTCCCGTTCGGACTGATAACCGGTATTTGAACGGAGACCGATTGTTGAGACGACGTTTGCACGGTTAACGGTTGGCTGTGATGACTTGCTCCCATGATCGCGGACGCGCCGCTTTCTTGATTTTGATCGGGCGTCGCGAATGTGATCGGCGCGGTCATCGACGACGAACAGTCGTTGGAGATTTGATCCGTGGATTGGATGATTTGCATACTTCCACCACCGCTGGCGAATAAGACCCGAGAATTCAATGGTATTCCTGAAACAGAGCTTCGTATAAAAGATGGAAGAAATACGGCGGAAATCTTACCCGATGCGGCCGTAATAGGAATAAATATCGCTTCCTGTCCATCCACGGTTACGCTTTTGAATTGATAATTAGCCGTGGCCGTGGCAGTTGCGGTGATATCGCCGGAATTGACCGTTGTGGAAACATTGTTGACGTCGTTGGACGCCGGTTCATCGGCCGACGTAATGGTCAGGACGCCCAAACTGGAATTCTCGCACGCGTCCCGATCGTCGTCTTGTTCGATATCGCCTCGATCATTTTGATTAGTCGACGCCGATTGATCGACGGCCGAATTTTCGGTATTCCCCAGTTCGCTGCACGTGGCCGCCAATAACGACAGAGGCGACGGAGCTTGATCCTGATGAATAAAGGATTGTTAATTTTCAAAAAATACGCCTCGAGGCTTATGCAAAATATGGCGGTCTTCAAAAAATGCGCAATTTTTGGAAGATCTTGCATTTATCAACCAATGCTGATTCATAAAAAAACCTTACCTCTAAATGCAAATTATTCTCCTCCGGATAAAAATCCTCATTCCTAGTTTCCTCCGTTGATTTTCGATCCGATTTGGGCGTTTCCATTTTTTCATTCAAATCCCATTCGTAATATATCCTAAAAATAGGATTTTTAGAGGAAAATGGAATTTTTCAACTATGACTATAGTGACAATCGCGCCAGAGAGGAGAAAAAGGAGGAGGGCAAATACACATTCGAAGACCCGTCTCCTACGTTCATTACGATTGAGTAAAATTTCCTTCCTTCCAAACCACGCCCGCCGCTTCGAACGAAGAGAAGAGAACATACGAACTACACCCACCCCAAAGCGTTCAGTCTAGTTTTTCCATCCCCCTTGCCTACGCCTAGGCCAGGCCGAGGCGGTCTCGTTTCGCAGGTCGATATATATTCGCAACGCCTCGGCTGATGAAAATCTACACGCACAGCGTATGCCTACGACTAGGCTCCGCCTAGTCTCGACATTGGGAGGCGGATTCACCCCCCCCCCCAAATCAAAAGCGCAGCCATCAAAAATCCAGAAATAACACTGGATATAACCAGCAATCAACAGTATGGAACAGACGAACAGAAGCCTAATTTCATTATTCCAAAGCCCCATCCAAATCCATGTGAATAACACACGCCCCAAAATCAACAATAGATATCATAAAATATCATCTGTCCCTACTTCTTCTTGGCTTGCAAACCGGCGCCAGCGTTGAATTTGAACAGAATTATATCTCCGTCTTCCACCAGGTAATTCCGACCTTGCTGCCTGTATTTGCCGGCCGCCTGCAAGAAAATGAAGGATGAATCATGCGCAGCCATCGATGCAAATCGATCGCTTACCCTGCAAGCAGCTTCAGAGCCTTCAGCTTTAAAATCCTCGTAATGCATGACTTCGGCCATGATAAATCCTTTCTCGAAATCCGTATGGATACGACCAGCCGCTTGTGGCGCTTTTGTGCCTTTCTAAAATGTGCATTTTCACTGTCAATATAAGAAGGCCAAATATATGAGCCAGTCTTCTTACCTGGATTGTCCAAGCTTTCACTTCATCCTTTCCACAGGTGAAGAAATATTCCAGATTCAGGGCTTTGTAGCCAGCTTTAATGATCTTCTCCAAGGCTCTGCAATAGAATGGAAGTTTTGAACATTAGCTTCAATGCCCAATGCAAATTACATACCCAGTTGTTCCAATCTCCTTGAGATATTTCTCCCTTTCATCGTCCGGCATATCGACCAATTTGCTTTCCAAATTTCCACTGAACGGAATAATCGGAGCGCCTGGATCGTGTTGGTCAATCCATGCTTTGATTTTGGCTAGCCTAAAATTCGAACTAACGTGAGCATTGATTATAATAAACTCCAAAAAAGCATACCATTTGTTCTTCTTCTTGATATAATCGTCTTGCGATAAATTGACCAAATAAATGACGGGCTTCGACGTCAGCAATAGATGCTTGTTCAATACTTCGATCTGAAAATAATTTTACTATTATCACTAGCCTAGTTGAGAGAAAATTGCGCTTACCTCTTTTTCATTCCATGCTTCAAACCGAACGTGCTTCTTCTCCTCAACGAGCAGATGTTGAATTTTCAACAGCGTATCCTGAAAATAACAAGCGATAATTTCTGATCATCAGATTAGTGAATGAAAACTTACATGTTCCGGTTTCTTGGTCTTGTCACCGCCACGCGCAACGGTCTTCTCCAACTTATCGACGATTCCTTCCAAATACTGGATATCCTTCAACCGTAATTCGTCCATGATTATGTCCAAATCTCGAACCGGATTCACGTCACCTTCAACGTGGCTAACGTCGTCGTCTTCGAAAGCACCTGGAAGAGAAATACGCGCTTTAGAAGGCCAGTATTTTACTATTAAAATTCAATTTTTTTATATGTGATTAAAATCCAGACTTACGTGACATATGATAAATTCCATCGCAAGCGCTAATATGGCTCAAAAACGCATTGCCCAATCCTTGGCCTTCGCTGGCACCTTTGACCAATCCGGCAATATCCACTATGTTGAGATAAGCTGGGACGCGGCTGAAATGATGCAAATATTCATAAAATCAAGAAGAAATCCCAAAGAAATGCATTTTATACCTGTCCGGTTTGTGATAGTCGACGAGAAAATCGTAACGTTCATCCGGTACGGGCACGCGGCCTGAAAAATTCACATGTGTAAGCTCGGATTTGAACGCAAAATATTATCTGATCTTACTTTCATTCGGATCAATGGTGCAAAACGGGAAATTTTCAGCTGGAGCTTGACTTTTCGTCAGCACGTTGAAGAACGTCGATTTTCTGAAATAATATTGGTTTAATCATTGAAACGCATCTAGTAATGAGCTGATAACCGTAGTATCAGCACAATTATGCAATTCCAAATTCTTGGAAAATTATTATTTCATCAAGCTTACCCAACATTTGGTAATCCGACAATTCCCATTTTTAAATTCGTCCCCACGCGTCCGATTAATGGAGGCGGTTGAGGAGCTTCTTTCTTCGGTGGCATTGTAATGTAATGAACAAGAAAAACTCCCAAAATCACAGGTAAAAAAATAAATCGGAATTTCATCGATTTTCCAATTTTGGGAAATTCGAGCGAGATTAGCAGACATCGAATGCGCACCCCTTGACAATCCGACTGCTTATAGCAGCTTTCGAAGTTCTTGGCGGCGATCATCTTCAACGTTACAGTAACCTAGTCACGATTTTGTCTGCTAGGCAGCGGCACAGTGGCGACGAAATTTATCGGATTTCTTGGGAAATCGCGTATTTATTGACGTCGTATAATTTCGGAAATTGAGATGAAATCCAAGTATCGATGATCAGACGAATTTTGGATCGAATTTTATCCATATTCATTCATAAATAATCCCCAGTATTGTCTGCTTGTATTGGAATTTTTCCATTCGTCCATATTATTCCCGCCGCCTGGACGAAGGACCAATCAGAATCGTGCTCGAGATTTCATTTCGACCTACCCCTCTACGGGATCATCGGCTGCGTCAATTGGAACGCGTAGAGTCGCTGCGACTCGTATTTTACATTATTGGAAGAGAAGCGAGTCGTTTCGTTTCGATCCAGCTGCGTATTACGCCCGAGTCTCTACATTTTCCATATATCCATTCTACATATATTCTGGCCTATTCTATTCGACGACGTACGACGGAGCGGAGAAGGGCGAACCGAGCGACTGGCCAACTGCCATCTTTTAGTACAAGGCGAAAAGGCTGCAGCAAACCAAACCCGAACGCATCTCGTTCGCTTCCTATTTTTCACCGGCCGCCAGCGACTTGGATCTCGAGCCAACACCAAGCGCCCGCCCCCTTGTATTTTCTCAACGTTTATTTCCCACCGACTCTCGACACTGAACTGGACATAGCATTATTGGCGTCTTTTCGCTGTTTGACTCGATTCCAACAAAAAACGCTCCCGTATTTGGTCAAATCAACGTCCAGTGCGATATTTTATTTGGATATTTTTTTATCGTATTGATATTTCGAATCATATCTTCACCCAGTCTACGTACATTGCCGTTTTTCCACAATAAACAACGGCTGAGAACGCGGAAATGGATAAAAGAATCGAATTGGAAATGCGCGGGAGAGCTCCTAGCGAGGTAAGGGATAATTTTTAATGGCCTTTATAATTTGCAAGAATGAAATTCTATGGGACTATTTGATTGAATGCTTGAAGTTTGCTGGTGGCAATAAAATTGCTGCTGAATAAGCAACTATATGCGAAATATTCATCCCGAGATCGCCTCGGGGCGGAATTTCGATCAGAAATCATAGTAGCTGATCAATCATTGCGTGGAATGGCCATGTTCATTATTTTTATTATGCGCTTTTCTCGCCAATGTTGGATGCTGGCATTTGGCGGATCGAAATGTTTCCCCCTTCGTCTATTCCGCTGTCCTGGATGGGGGATGGGCGTATAAAATCGAAGGCGTGGCTCTAGCGCTCAAAACGACTAAATACGAAGCCAGCCTGCTTTCCATCCAGTTTCTCCTGGCCCTTTTCCTTGTGCTGCGCTGATGAGTGGAGGAAAATAAAAGAGTACTGCCACGTACTCCAGTAGAATATTGCCTGTAAACGTGGCTAAAATTCGTCCTTTCTTTCAGATACACGAACTGAATTTGGACAATTGTCGTTCCACACAAATCAGCGGTCTCACGGATGAATTCGTCGATTTGGAAATTCTCAGTTTGATCAATGTGGGTTTGACCACGTTGAAAGGGTTCCCGAATTTGTCGAATTTGAAAAGAGTAAGCGCATGTTTTTATATACATACGCTGATATTGATTCTAAATCTTGCCTTCTCTGTTTTCAGTTAGAATTGAGCGATAATCGCTTGGCCGGAGGTTTGGAACACCTTTCCGGATGCCCGAATATTACGCATCTCAATTTGAGCGGGAATAAAATCAAGGATGTGGATACGCTAGAGCCTTTGGTAAGTGTGTTCATTGATAAGATTCAGTATTCGAGTACTGATAGCAGCAATTTCGTTTCAGAAGAGCTTGAAGAAGTTGAAATCCTTGGATTTATTCAATTGCGACGTGACGCAAGCCGACGATTACAGAGCGAAAACGTTCGACATCCTTACGCAATTGAAATTCTTGGATGGTTTCGACCGGGAAGACAAAGAGGCCGATGAATCGGACGAAGAAGGATTAGGCGAAGATGGTAAGATTGTATATTATTCTGTTTTTCATTTGCCGAATATTCTTATTTTCAGACGACGACGATGAAGTGGATGGAGATGGTGAAGGTAAGCAGATACGCTACCATGTATTCATTGAAGCTCATACTGGTTTTTTCTATTTCAGAGGAAGATGCCAACGAGGAGGAGGAACCGGAAGATGACGAGGTTGGTCTGGCTTATCTTCAAAGCGATAGAGTTCTCGAGGTATGAGCCCTTGATGAATTTATTTTGTCCAGGGTGCCAGTCTGCAATGTTCCTTATTTTGAAAAATGGCTCTTCAAAAGCTTGAATATGAATGCGGAATGGCACCCACCTTTTAAAAAGGGCTCATGCTCTCCATATTCACATGATGACAACCCCAAGAAGCACTGGGTTTTGAAATGCAGATGATATTACTGCTTTCTGATTCCTGAAAAGCACGATTTCATCGAGCAATCATTCGCGTCATACTAACGCGTACTCCCTCATTTGCAGGACGAAGATGAAACGGGCGATTTCGAACCGGGAGAAGGCGAAGAGGACGACGATGATGAAGGAAACGAAGAGGATGATGAAGCAGGTATGGTCTATGAAATATTCATATATCGGCAGAAATAGTAATTCTCAAAATTTATTTCAGGCGCTCCTCGCGGTACCAAAAGGAAACACGAGGACGACAGCAATCAATGAAATCACTACACGGGCAAATTTATTCTACTCCACTCAAACGTCTTGCAGCATCCGTTATGTATTTTCAAAGAAAAATCCGATTTAAAAAAGGATACACTCGATGATCTTCTCAAAAATTCGTGACTGATTTTTGATACGGTAT
>JAQIWJ010000547.1:0-19567 GCA_034695185.1 Discolaimus major
GATCAAACTAATCCAGATGTTCGTTTTAGGCTGCCTCGGATGGCGATGTAATCGTTGACGTCAGCAAAGATCCGGACGAAGGAATGCGACCGAGGAGGAGCAGCGAACCAGCAGTGGAACAAGCGCCTCGAATGGATGAACCGCCATCTGGGTAAGAATTTTTAAATTTTTGAAAGATCATATGCTAATGATGCAATTATTTCAGTTCGGATGGTATCAGCAATGAAACGGTGGACGGTGGTTACCGTGTGACGATCAATGCCGACGTGCAAGTGACGATGGACGGAAACAAGGACGAGTAGACGAATCAATGGTGCATGAATCCCGCGTTTCGAATGATTTCACGTATGGATGATGGAAGATGATGGGAAGTATTCATTGTTTACTTGACTGACACGATTTCGATGCTCGTATTGTAATGTTACTCGATGTACTAATGGATAGATGCGTATGATTGACAAAGAAAGATGCGCATGAAATTGATGAGTGTTTATATCTGAAAAATCAATGATCAGAATTGATCACTTGTTCTTTCGATATTTTCCGAATTCGTAATGCTTGTTCCAAATGTTATATCGAATTATCCACGATTGTTCACACGTGTCAATAAGATCAGCCAAATTTAATTTTGTTGACAACGCATAATATACGTGTTGTGCGAATAAAAAATCGATTTTTTTTTGAAAGGGCATTACAAGGGTCTGCCCGATTTTCTGAAAATTCAGGGGTAATGGATGCGCGTATTAGCGGTTACAGTATGCCAATGAATGCTTATTGGTGCGAGTAGTTTGGGCCTGTTTATTACACGAATTTTCCCAATCACTAGCTTTATAAACATCATTAAAATTGCGAACTTCAGTATGCAAATTCCTCTCCTGAGGTCGCACTTTCTGAAACATCCTGGCAATATTATCCACGACGATCAAGGTATCATTAGGCGGATCTTTGGATCGAAATAGGAAACTCGTATATTCACCCCTTTCCCAGTTCTCCTCATTGAAATAAATCAATGAATCAATCATGGTGTCCAATGTGATGATTTTATGCGATTTTTTACATCTGATACGTACTTCTCCGTTCTTCTTAAAAATTTTGCATACATGAGATGTATATCGGAATTCGAAATTTTAAAATCGCCTATAGTTTAGCACATGACTTCCGAACATTGATTTCCGAGCATAGATAAGGTACTACAGGATCATTGTCTGATTATGTTTTCCTGTTCAATCGGCCATGCTGCATCAACTAATCACGGTTTGATCAGTCAGAAATCAATACTGCAAAAATTCGATAATCTGATCAACTGGATCAATATTGATTATATGCAAAAATAAACATCACCATCATGTTCAGCATGCTTCTTTGACTAGAAAATATGCTTTTTTGTGCATTTTCCTGCTAATATTGTATCCATGGATGTTCAAAAAATTTGAATTTTCCCTCACGATTTCCGAAATGCGCAATCTCCATGATCTAATCATTATTATCCACGATTACTGTATTTGTACATGCTACACGACCAATATCAACAAAATCACAGCATATACAAAATATAGGCCTGATCAGGAATGACCAATTGGCAAATAGGATAACGGCAGTAAATAAACACGGAAGTGACAGCAAACAGTGATCACTCCTAATTACACGAAAATGCTCATCAAAAAATCACTTGGCCGAAAAATAAGCACGCTTATTGCACACAAGAAAATAAAGTGAAGATAATTTTGGTTCCAAGAAATTCACATTATTTCGAATCATTCCTTGACTTGCATATTCGAAAGTCTTGGCAATATCGTCAGTACGATTTCATTCTCCGGTGATTCCGTCAATTGTTTCAAGAACGTCCACGCGTCTGGTCTGGTCATGGATCTCAAATCACGCCCACCAGCCGCCAGCAATTGATCCCCGGCTTTGATCTGACCGGTTTTATCCGCTGCACCGCCTGAAACAGGTGGCATGATCAATTATGATCAATGGATTCTAATTTAACATGCTTACCTTTGAAAATGCGTTGAAAAGTCAACGGTCGATCACCGAGCGGCGAATCCTTGCCTCCTGAAAGCGAAAATCCCAATCCCGTCACGCCTTTCAGTAGATGTACTTCCAATGGAGTTTGGCTAAATTGGCCAGCATCTGAAAATGGCCATCATTAGTATGCGTAGGTCATCAGAATACTTGAAACCTTACCCGAAGCATCATCCATAGCCAAATTTCGAGCGGAAGTAGCATTCGTCGACGGCCTGTTTTCTTCCAGCGTAACCGCACTTCGTTTTCTGCCCACGATCAGCTCCACTTGCATACCAGGCGCTTTCATCAATTGCCTGGCTTCCATCGTGCTCATGCAGTTGGTTGACCGTCCGTTTATGGATACGACACGATCTCCTTTCCTGACGCGACCATCCAAATCAGCGATGCTGCCTGGCGTCACCTTGTACACCTGAAAATAAGGCACCGTCAGGGAATATTCAAATACCGAAACGTCAGCAGACTCACCACGATTTCCGGCATATCCAACGTCGCATTGGCCATCAAAATTATTCCAACACTGCCCTCGTCCTCGTAAGATCGCTTGAGGATGACCGTTGATACGTCGTATCCTTCCAAGGGATCGTTGTTCTTGATTTCGGCCGGATTCGGCTCAATCAATGTCGAATTCTGATCAATCGATTTGTCCTCCTTGACTGGCTGATATTCGGGTATTTCGACTGTCAATTTCTCGTCGAATTTCTCGCCATTTTCCTCCTCGCATTTCATCCAATCGGCTGAATCGTTTTTGCCACCATTCGTCAATTCACGTTTCTCCGGCTGTTCCCATTTTGGTTCACGCTGCTGACCCGCTACTGTATTCTCCGTGGTTTTCTCCGCGCGTTTCTCCGCGTTCCACGATTTCTCTGGTTTCCGACATTCGGCAGACGATGAATACGGCTTCTCCGATTTTTCTTTCCACGCTGGTACAGCCTCGTATTTCTGGTAAATAGGCGCCGATTTCAATTGCGTTTGATTGGTCGTCGTCGATACGTTGGATATGGACGTCGTTGATACGCTCAAATTGGCCGCAATATTCTCGAACATCGTCTTCTTGGACAATACCGACGCATTGGTACAGCCGTTGAGCTTCTTATTGATCGACGGAGAATTCGACGCTGAACTGTCCGACGATGTGCGTTCGAAATTTTGACGTTTCTCCTCGAATTTCGTATGAGCAATCGACGCGCGTTTGGCGGCTCTGCTGACGGCCAACGCTTCTCTAGTGGCGTCCACGTGATCCAAACCAGTGGCCGCATTGATCACGAAGACCGAATGACGATAATTGGAAGGCTTCTCCGTATGCGTCGATTCCGCGAACGTTTTCCTCGTATTGGGCGTTGGTTTGGTGAAAGCTGATCCATGATCATTGACGCGGTGATCACCGTTCGTCTCGCCAATGCCGTTGGTCGTGCTGAATTTCTTTGATCTAAAATTAAGTATACTGTACAAATAGCTCGTGCAAATTCATCATTCGCTTACCTGGGCTCCGGTTTAGGCTTCTCAATATCTCCGCCATTCAAACACTTCTTATCTGGACGATCCGATCCATTCGTATTGGAATTCAGCGTCGGTTTCTCCGCTTCTTCTTTCCTCGTCCAAGAATTGTGCGAAGTTTGGTGCTGATTCTGCGGCCGTTGGTCGTGTTCTTCTTCCGTCAACGAAGCGCCGCTTCCTCCCATCGGTGACCGCAATACGGACGGTTGCAAATGGCTTTTTCCCAATGACAATTTCGATCCGAATCCATTATTGGACGAGTGTTGATCGGGAAGGTCCAGTACGGCCGACGTACTACCGTAACGTCTCATCGACGACGCCGGACTGGATTGAATGAATAATCCGCGTAAACGCGAATTGGACTGTTTCACTCTGGCGTCGTATTGCTCCAACACGGACGGTCGTTTACTGTAGTTCGTGGACGATAGAGTCATGGATGGCAAATCGATTAAACTGGTCCGTTTCGGCGACTGCACACTGCCGTCGTTGCGGTAGAAATAACTGGCCGCCGCTGATAAATACGGGGACGATAGTAATTGCTGATGATCCGCGGTTAGTCCGGACAACGAATCCGTATCCATCTCGTCGTGATCCACGCCATTCTTGTTACAAGTTTCCACGTGCAATGCTTCGGCCAACGGTTGTTGTTCTCTGTGGATTCCATTCCTTTGCGGTTCAAACGCGGTTCGGATTTGAGAAATTGGCGACGTGGGTTGTTGCATCGCGGCTTCGTGTTCCAAACTACGATCCGGCGTTGAACTTCCATTTCTGGCCGCGTAACGGTTAGTGTTCGTATCGGAATCCCTCGCAGTAATCGATTGATCCACGCAATTCTCCTCGTCACTTTCGCCCAAACTCGGCGGGTCGCACGGTGGCAACGGCGGTGGAGGACTGGGCGGAAGCGGCGGCGGTGCGTCCGGTAGTGATAACAGGTCCTCCAATGGCGAAATTTGAGTTTGTACGGCCGACGGACGGTGTAATTCAGCGTTGCCATTGTTCATGCATCGTCGATATTGCGACACTTGTTCCGTATAGCTCAGGAATCCGGAATCATCCGATCTGAAGTACGAGATTCATCAGAATATGTCAGTGAATATCATCTCTGCGCTATTGTGCGTGCTTAATCTGCATCAAATACTTTCAAAATTAACCGTACCTATCATCAGATCCAGTAGGCGAATGATGGCTTAGATCCGCATTGATAGCTTGGTGACGCCGTCCGTAATCCACGCTTTTAGCATCCACGCCGCTAGTGTTCAGCAAATCGTCGTCCCCGTCGAAAATTGATCCACCATTCTTCAATAATGACGCCATTGGTTGCTGTTGGTTCGAACCGTTCGATTTCGACTGATTTGATGCAATCGATTTATTTTCAGTGACAATCACTGTATCGCCTGAAAAATGAACGCATTTTAGAATCGGATTAACTTGTGCATAAATATGCAATGCCGCTTTCATTCACATAGCTAAACGGATACGGCAAAATCAGAATTGATCAGAATCGAGGCAAATCGAGATAGCTAAGCTCAATATGGATCCCTGGCTGGTCTGAGGCCGGCCATGACAACAGACGCGATCTTTCTATGTACTAGGCAAACTGGAGAACGAAGAAAACACTGACGCTTTTCACTAGCCTATCGCGATTTAGGGCGAAGAAAAGAAATGGCTTTTTGAAAATTCACAATTCAGACACGTCACAGATGACCGGCAGTCATCGAAGGTTCGCCATTTCAATGTGCCTGACACAGAAACGGAGCCAGGCAGCACCAGACCCCAGCTGCACCGGTTCATGTGGAAATAAACGCCAATTTCCAATTGGTCAGAATCGTCAAAAAACCACAGCTAAAACAGGATTACACATACGCTGAGAAGCCAGTAGCCGATTGACGTGTGTGTGTGTGTGAGGGGAAAGGCGTAAAAACAGTTGACGGAAGGCCGAGCCGAGAATATGTACACACTCCACAAGGTCGCACCGGGTAAAGCTTTCCAAATCATGCCCTAACCAACCATACCATCATTCGTAAATAGCTATCCATCAAACACCCTATGAATAATGGGGGCACCGATTCGCACCTTCTTCCACAAACGGTAGCATATGTACAACGATTCCAGTACAAACCGCGATAAAAGAAGGCGTAAAAGCGGCCAGGAAAAAAAATGGAAGGAACTCGTTCAACACCTGCTTCCAGAACTGAACTAGGCTCAGGAAAAAAGTCAGCAATGAATACACCAAGTCACTGCCAGACCGACAGGTCTCGCCAGTTTTCCGCATGAAAAACGACAGATCGGTTTACCAATTCGTCAACATATGTTGGAATATCGTCAAAAACGAATCGGTCAAGCGTATTTTACGCTGTGGCAGTCGTTGAACGACTTTCCCTCTGCCTTGGTACCCGCGACCGTTCTGAACAAAACCGCACCATACGTCCAGGCGAGCGAGAAGAATACACGGTTGATGATAAAAGTTTCAAACCGCACTCGGCAGGCATACCGGGTGGGACCAAACACGTGAGCGAAAACGAAAGAATACGAAAAAATGCTGTCCACAAAAAAACGGTGGAAAGTTCATAAACGGGACTACCAATAATCGGCGGTTCAACCGCCTTATCTATGCCGTAAAACGACGAAATGACACTCGCATTTTAGTGCATTCGCTGACGCAAGCAAGGGAGGAGACGCTTCGTCAGGCCAGAGAATGAAAATTTGCAAAAATACTTCGCATAAACTTCGAATGACTCTCTAGCCGGCTGATTGCGACTAGCATAGATTATTTACTGAAACCAGACACCAAAACGTGCGTGTCTCTCTCTCTCTCTCTGACCATGAGTCAATAAAAATGTGCTATCAATGCATGACAGCACGTAAACGTCAATGCAAGAAACCTATTCCAATCCTACACGATCCTAGAAGCTCCCACTCAGGGAGCTCGATTCACAGAGACCACGCAAGAGTTCAGCTCAAAACTAAAGCTGCAAATCCAGCAGCACCTTTCAATCCAAGCTCGAAACTACCGATTCAACGAACTTTCTCCATCTCCTGACGACCCTCAATAACAAATACGCTGAGTAGACCTCGGAACAACGAGGGCTCCTTATTCCGAGACCTCATTGGCAAATAGACTTGTCCTCGTTTCCTTGAAAAATATACCCTACACCCAAGCAATTTCCACGCTTCAACAACGAGTGTAAATTAAATTCACGTCGCAATTGCAAGGAAGCAACACTTTTAGGTTGGTCAAATTTCAAAAGCCCCCAACATCCGAGTGGACGGATGCAAAATATTCAACCGCGAATGCCCTTCCAAGCACAACGCACTGATTCCCGAATGGAGAACTACAATAGAATTTTAGAAGCATGAAGGACAAATATATGTGCAATCTCGATACGCGGACTGCACCGAAGCAATAGTACAGGCAACGGCAGTAATCCGCCGGCCAAATCGCGAACGAGAAGAAAGACTACGCATCGAGAATGGAATGCGAAAATCCGAAACCGATTCTCGAACGGTATCGAGTAAAAAAATCTCACCACCACTAGCACTCATGAATCGAACCACGTTCGACCAGTGCTTTTTCAAGCATACCTACAAAGTCCAGCCAATGAGAAGAGTGCTCGTGAAGGCGCAATTGCCCAAGGGAGCTTGTGGGGATCCTTTAATCACGAATCCAGGTACAAATCGAAATCTCTCAAAACACCTGCCCGTCAAAGCCAAAGCTTGTCGAGTGTTTCTCTCCATCCCCTTCTTGGCACTGACCATCATTCGGTCGACTGTATCTCCATCACGTCGTCGTGCATGCCTCGTTGGTAAAGTGTACAAAATGAGAAATCCCCCTGGGCCTGTTTTGCATACAGATGAATAAAGACGAAAGCCGTTCACCGGCACCTGGCGGCTCATGCCAATAAAAAACCACACCAAAAGCCAGACCATTTCCTATTCGCTCGCATTCCAATCTTAATGAGAACGAAGACTACACGACCGTCGTAAAAACCCAAGCAGATTGTCCATTAGCAAAATATGCGAAATGCAACCTACTAGCTCCTCATCCGGATTCCGCGATGAAAACAAATCCAACATTCCTTCCTTCCGAGGACGTATATCGTATAAAAATTGCACTTCCCTCATCATAATTTGAAGTGCCAACAACTATGCCTCATGAAGAAAGCCAAATTCCTAAACTTTGAACATGTCACGACGCCGAGAACACTTCACAACGGCACCACCACCCTTGCGTCATTCATTTTGGATAGCGGTCCTAAACCCAGTCCAAATACCGTACACGCCGACCACCGCACCGCCCGATAGTATCCACTCGAGGGGTCCTACCTACCCACCGCAACATGACCGGCAAATGTCATGGCACCAAAGCAAAGGCCAAAACCGGTCTCTGGAATTTCACCATTCCAAAGTAGCCAAAAAATAGCAACTCTATCCTTCGATGTCATGTGGAAATGAAAGCCGAATAATGACGCAGCCATACGCGGTGGCTGAAAAACCACGCTAAACCCAAAATACCAGATACCACAAGAAGTGATCGAGAATGATCACAGTACACCTCCGCTTTGCTAAACTCGATTCACACTTCGCCCAAAACCGTCGAATCTGGGCGGCTTGTTTTGCGCCCACTTATATAAGCAGACACCAAAGTAAACTTTGGATTGATGGAAACGCGCATAAAAGAACGATGGGGGGAAGAAAATACTTCTCAACTTATCCATCCGTGTATACGAGCACGAATAAAAGACACTGTTTACAAAAGGAGCCATTTTTGTTGCTCCAGCCAAAACGCGGCCGCGTTTACCTGGCTAATATCATAGCCAGCCAAATCTGCACGCACGTCAGGCAGGCAGAGAAATGGACACGCGTCCATTTTCACCTGATGGATAGCTACCGAATTCGCATTACCCATTTCTCACAAGAAAGGCGGTTCGCAAAAGGCGTAAACGATATATTTCCAACGCCTCCTTATGCAACTACGAATGCGTGTACACGAACTTTCGGTTGTACTCTTGACTGCATAGCTGAAAAGTTTGTTGACGCTCTTATCCGCCCTGCCATCCCGAAAATGCAATGCAACGAATGGAATACAATAAGGAAAATCGCCATCCCTCCGCTGAAAAGCCTCATCGGCTGCCTCGAGCCGAGACGCGCCTTTACACAACAATGTGTAACGCGTCGAAAATTCCTGGCATAACTATGCCAAGAGCCTTGGAAGAGGACGGACAGTCCAAAACACAACACGACACTTCGGATGCCCTACCTATCCTCAATTGAGCATTCGAACGAATACTGTAGAATGAGAAAAGGCAATGAACGAACGCCTCACCATCCACGAAATTCTCCAAAAACATGAAGAAAACTAACCTCGTCAAAAAATCCTACGCTCAAGGTGACCAAAATCCTTCAGACGACCGTTAACCATCAGGTCGTAAAATTCGACTAAAAATTCGCTCCCCCACCGAGGCAGCGTAAATTTTATGAACCTCAAACATCCTCCGAAGCTACTGAAAGCCTTTACAAGGTTCAGGAATGCGCAATAAAACGCAGTAATCATTACTGCGAGCCTATATCTTGCTCAATAAACTTTAACTATACAATGGCCATGATAATTGCCAGGACCCGCCCACAGTCTACTAAAATTCTTCTATCTAATCAGAACCACTCACGCAGTCATTCATTCCAATTGCACTCTCACCTTGATCAGAAGATGAACATCCTCCAGGTGCATCGTAGAATATACAATCGCCAATCTTCGTCCCGCAATCATCGGCCACTGATTGCTGTTGCGATTCAGCCTCGACTATTGGTTGATCACTGTTCTCGTCTCCGGTCGTTGCGCACCTGCAAAAGTGGTCGACGTTAGTTTGTGTCAGCAAAATGTAACACATGGGTAAATAGTACACGAAAATCTCATAAATCGTTTCAGCATAGCAAGGTCGAATTGATCTCATCATTCAAAAAGTGACCATTCAGCCCACGAGAATCGACACCGGCCAACAAAAAATGATCAAGACAAACAGAGCGTACAGCCCGTTGGAGTTGGTCGTAAAATCATTTCCCACATTCTAACCAACGAACGAATGAACTGATTAGAAATGGAACCAGCCGCATGAAAAATCGAATCTCTCCGCGGTCCTGTATCAATTATGATTGGGGAAAAAACCCGGTCGACCATTTAAAAGCCAATTACAAATTGCATAAGCCCAGAACGGCTATTGGATTGAGAAAACGATATCTCGGGAAAAAGATCATAAGCAATGCTTCATTAGAGCGTGAAGGAAAGCATATCTGGACGCATCCAGATGAAAAAATTGACTTCGGAATAGCCTCTATAAAGGCTTTCGCTCGAAAATCCTGAGTAAAAAACTGAATGAAGCAATACGACAAGGCTAGTAAACGAGCGAATCCACATTCGCATCCGGCCGTCCAAAACGGAGTACCTATGCGGAGATTTCATGCACAAATGAAAACCTTATTCCGTGAAAGGACACCGAGGCAGGTTTCGTGTCAATATTCGAACCAATGCAAACGGCTCAACCGAGGAAGGGAACGGGTGCCGTCTCGACTCAAGTTTGCTCCCGAATTCTCTGGAAAATACGCTAGGCTCCGAATGGAGTACCACTTCCGTCCGAGTCCCTAAAACTCGCCAGTCGACCCTTCGAATTCGTGTACGAGTTCAACGGTTTTTTATACCATCAACACTCGTCATTAGCTGAACAACCACCTCAGCAAAACCACGACATGCGGTAATGAGTTTTTCAAATAAGCGAAAAAAATCTCCCAACATTCCACCCGAGTCAATATATACAAACGAGAAAATCGCGAAATTGTTAGGCCATTGGCCGAAGCAACATTGGCCGCATTTCAATGCTCAAAATTAGCTAAATAAACGACCTATGCTCGCCTAAAGGAATCCTTATTATCAGCATTTCCAAAATCAGGATTTTTCCTCACCAGCACGCTCCTGATCAAACTCATCACTCGCCTCAAAACGGCCGGGGGTCAGAAGAATACAAAAGAATTGGGAAAAATCCTCAACTCAGATTGCGTCCTAAATTTTTCTCAAACAGCGCAAGATACTAATCTCCAGCCATTCTTTTCTTCTCGGCGGAACCCGGTGCCAGCCAAACATCCTTCGATTTGAGGGAACATTGACCAGAACGGTCAGGACCGAATTTCATATAATCGATTCCCTCAAGAAGTGACGACGAAATGAGCACTTGGCACGTCCTATTTCCTTGCGAAGAAAGAAAAGATGCACAACGCCGAATGACACGCATGGTCAACTTCTCAAAATGATCACAACTGGCCAGAAAGAAAAATCAACCTAACCTTCAAAATTCCAGATCAAAGCAAGCTAAAGCAGGCTTGCAAAACTACCGAACTCTTGCTCACTAGCTACAGTAAGCCTAAATTTCCTAGATCTCACATAGCTCGATGCAAGCTCAGCATCAGCGATCCTAAGGGAAACATACCTAACACCGGGATCAGCGATCGGCGGACCAGATCTCCGCCTAATCAAAAATCTAATCTCTCCACTAATGAGCCGTAATAAATCCAAACAATCTTCCCGAGTTTTAGTAGTCAAATCCGAATCATTAACGGCTAGTATCTCATCATCCACACAAAGTCGACCACGATGGCACCTGGATGCCAAACTGTCCTCAGAAACGGCTTTCACGCGAACTGATTTCACCGAAATCGGAAGCGAGGAAAGATCATCATCCTCCTCCTCGATGCACACGCCGAGACCAAGTTTCTCGTCGATATGACGCCGTAATAAAATGACCTCTTCTTCGATCGGCAGGAATTCAGAGTGAAAGTAGTCAGACTGATGAGAAATACAACAATTGGTAGAAGTCAATTTTTCATCATCCTCCATCATGGAGGACGGTCGTAATTGGTGGTCGAAATGGTGACGAGAAGAATGAGGAAGGACATTGACGAATTCGGCGTCATTAGCCATTGTCATTGAATAAGAATCACGCGCAAGTACATACCTCGTACTACACTCGTCCGAAGTCGTCCATTTACTATTCGTATTGAAACCGTCGCGTAATTTTCGAAACCAAGACCGTTTCGGTAATGCGGTTGTTGCTATTGTTGCTGTGTCCGCCTTCTTTTCACCGTATTTCGGTCGTACGGATCCGGTAATGATTCTTTGCAATTGCACTGTCCCTTCTTCCACGTCGGTCGTCGGTTGTTGTTCGCCGATGTCCGAATATTCGTCGCCGAATCTAGGTGACGACGCGTCCACTACTTGCAGGCGTCGTTTTCCTTCATTCCTCCTCGTCGTTCTGCCGCTAGCCTGAAAAATAGCATTTTTGGTCATCATGATCACATGAATGCCCATCTAACACATGGCACAAGTATTGTATTCAAGGACTATTCGTCCATCTGCTGTGCAGGATGCGGGGGAAAAGGGGGAGATCATGCATGCGAGGGTTCAGTAAAAACTTTCAATATAATAAAATTTCACTAGGCCTCGAATTTCGTATGTCCTATCCCTCATGAAACGTGCATTGACCAATTGAAAATGAATTTTAATTCGCCCGACCCCTCCCTATGCTGGCTCAAGGCCATTATCAATGGCCATCGGTTCGTGAAAAATGAGCCAATTTTGGGCATCCTAAAATACTGGCTAAATTCTCGTGAAGAAAACTAACTACTGACTTTAGTACTGCTTCGCAACGATGTGCCAGCAACCCAGCCCATTTTACGCCTCGCAAAGGTGTTGATTATTTGCATAAACGTTAGCCTTGCATCTTGACACAATGGTCTGATAGTAAACATTTCAATTCGATGCAAATGGGGGGCTCTTTTCAAAATCTACATATACAATGATGCATTCATGAAATTCTCATTCAAATTTATCCTGTTTTCATAGCTATTGTACTTTTTTTGAGATGCCAGTCAATGACTGCAATGAACACTCATTACACGCCACTTACTTCCAAGGATCGGCTACGACCGCCATTGCTTTTCGAGGTACATTGCGATTGACGTTGATTTGATTCCTTGGATTTGGGATCTGAAAATTGATGATTTATTAGCGCGTTTTCAATATTTGTATGTGGATTAGTTATGCAGATCCAAGCACCGCAAAAAAGTTAATACGGCTTACCTCTCTCTTCTTGAATAGTCATCGTACGTTGACGAATTCTGGCCCGTTTCGCTTGGTCGCATTTGGCAGATACTGATTTCGGATCAATGGCAGTCGATTGATCGTTTCTGGCGGATTGTCCATCTCCGCAGACGTCCGGAAGTCCACCGTACGCGCTAGTGACCAGCCGTGGGATAAAGCTGAAACGGGACTTTGCTGGACATAGTGTCAAGAAACAATTTATGCGCATACCTTTTATTGGCATTTTGCATCGACTGTTGTTGACGACGACGTCGTACCAGCAACGTCACATCTTCGTCGTTCTTGGCTCTTCGGAAAACTTGCAACGCTTGACCATGGGTCAAACCGATCAAACTTTCGCCGTTCACTTCCAAAATTTCGTCACCTGAAACAGAGTCTTGTCAATTTGGCCTAAACAGATATGCGTATGTGAGCTACATGCACGAAAATTTGCGCAATTTGAGATTGCCAAGGATAAATATGGGTAGCAATTTTGTACAGCACATTCTGCACAAATCAGTGCTCAATGCAAAGTACTCACCTTTCAATAAAGTTCCACTTTCCGAAGCTAATCCGCGTGGCAGGATAGTCTTCACATAAATCCCCATATTCCCTCTGGGCGAATCGGCTCCGCCGACGATGCTGAATCCCAGTGATTTGCGTCCCATTCTTGCGCATGATGCAGACGACGATGGGGACGATTCGGTTTTCTCATCCACGCTTTGCTGATCAATGGAGGAGTGATCAATTTTGGCCAATTTCGATCGAGGCGTGGGAGCATCGTTCGATTTGTAATTCCGATGTAAAACCACGGTCAATACTCGACTGCTTTGCAATGCATTGTTCATGGCATCGATTCGGAGTCGTCGAGTTCCAATATCTTGATCAATGCAATGGGTCGACTGACGATCAGTCGATTGATAACAGGACGTTGACAATCGATTGGACGGTGTCACGTGAAGATTGGTGACCACCATGGCATCGATAACCTGAAAATAAGGAACTTCTAAGTCCATGCCAAATCTGGCTATACTGGGATTGTAAGAATCTATAGCTACAGTAAGCTCTTCAGATGCAGCATTGCGTGATAAGCTATCACTGCATAAATCAACCCCCCAAATAGCTAAACTAACCCCAGACCAATAAACATCATAAATATTTTCAGCCGGTCACGCGTGCCAGGGACCAATGGACCTTCTCATTAGCTGGTCAACGTGGACCGATGTGTTCACGGATGAACGAGCAGAAGCGTACTTAATCACAAATGTCAACAAGACATATACTGGGGCCTCCTCGAGAACGATCGAAATTCTTTCGTCGAGAGCTAAGCTATTCACGAAAGCTGAGAACCGTCCGAATTGATTCGAATAAATCCTCGCCTGGAGTAAGTACTACCAAAAAGCGTGCTGGGAAAATGAGATTGTGGTGTCCACATTTGAATACCGGCATTCTGGACGGAATGCATTTGAACATCAGCAAAGATCGCAATGACTAGGCGTTGAGAAATTCAACCAATGCAACCCATACCGCATCAGCATTGAACCGTATGAAAATTGAGAGCGTTGTTCCACCTTCTTCAAGAATTGCATGTAAAACATATCCATGCCGTAAGAATATGCTTAGAAAAAGTGCACCCCGACCCCTAATATGGAAGAATGACCAGTCGATCACCCTATTTCCGAGCGCATATCAAAAGTAGGCGTATCTGCCACGGGGTCAAAAAAGAGAAGAATGCATTCAAACATACAAAAACTCCCGTGAACAATGGACAACGCATGGCGCGTCCACAACATCAACCAGCAAAAGAAATCGCGGGGGATTTTAGCTATTGTATTTTATTGGTGGATTATCAAGAAACGAGTAAAAAGGCCAGCCAATACTGCTGGTCTCCCCCGAAGTCTCATCTCGAGCAAATTCCTGACACTCTCCAACGAACAAGGAGAGGAGAGATTTGCACTTCAACGCATCGCCGACCATTCATCGAATGCGCGATGCGTTGGTATTTTTGGGGAAGATTTATGGGTGCCCGACCCTTATTGAATACGCCAGAATGCGTAAAAACTACACGATAATCCCAAACGTTTATAATTTCTCGCCGAAAATACCCGCCCATCCCCGCCGAAAATGGCCACAATAGCTGGCCATATTCTCGGTGTCTTTTTCATTCAACAAAATTCCCACAAAGACGTAAAATAAACTGCTATTGAGAAGGCAGGTAAAAGGTGGAAAATATACGTGCATTCTTTGAAGGACGAAAAGTGGTATTTCCTGAACAGGTACATCATGCACGGCCGTAGTTAAATATTGGAATAACCGAAATGCAATTGCATTTATATGCATTCGTACGTAAAAATGTGGACCAAAATTTTTCAGTGAAAGGACGGCATGGCGGTGACCAGAACGAGAATTCCATTCGTATGGAACGGATAAAAATCATATGCAAAGCAGATGTCATCTCCCTCCCCGAAAATTTTAACCGCATTATTCACAGGAGCCATCCTCAATGAATGACCGCATTATAAAAAAAAAAGTGAAGAGGGATAAAAATGTTGCCAAACGGTTACTAAAACCGTTGAAAACAGTCTAAACTAAACCGCGAAAAGGATTTTCGATGCAAAAAACCGGTTTCAAAAGCGGATTTCGATCGACTATTATTGGAGGAAAAAGCGAAAAAATCCGGACTTCCCTCCAATTTTCTGGGAAATGAGCGGGACTAGCAGACAAATGACGTAAACAGGTTCCTCCGGGGAGGGAACCAAAAGTAATTCAAACGATACAGAGAAATTGCGCAATTTGTCTCATTTGCCAGTTTAAGTGACAGAAAAAGGCGTACCGCCCCGAGAACATACAAAAATGACCCACCCCAAATGCACGTGTATTTGTAAAAGGCTGAATGTAGCCTTGCAAGTCAGCCGCGTCCTCAATCGACCACGAAATCGACCAATGACAATTCTCGTGTATATATTATTGTGCCGAAAATTGGCAGGGCAACGGTTTTGGCGTTTTCAATGACTTTTGCTTTCGAAATATATACGACGTGACATGAACAACCACTCGTCGATGCAAAGCATCATAAATTTACGACCCTTTCGCATGCACGTCTCTTCTTGGGGACGTGGCTACTTTTGTACGTGTGTCCTCGAGTGACACCTGATTGCCTCGGCTGGACAGGAGAAAAATGCCAACCCCTGTCCGAGCAGACTGGACACAACACAGGGGGCTAACATAAATACTACTAGAATTACAAATTGCTCAGCACTCAGTACTTCCCGTCGTCCACTTCTCATTTCCCTTTCAAAATGGCCTTCGACTCCAGTCAGCGGCAAGTGCGAATTTTTCAAGGCCGAAATTCTAAACGGCCAATATAAGAACAACATTCCAATACGTTTCCGTTCTCGCATGGGAGGAATCGAAAATATTCCAAGAATAACAAGGCTTGTTCACCAATTATCGACAATCGACTAGTCATGAATAAAATATGCTAAAGAGGCCAATGAAAACAACTGTCTCCACAGGATGCAGAAAAAGCTGTTAGTCGTTGCTCCTGATCTTGGTTGAGCGAAAATGAAAGCCAGCAGTGTAGTTTATAATTAGATGCGAAAAAATCCGATTTCTCCTTGGAGATAGTAAACTGAACAAGAGTGGAACGGAAACGAGATCCGCCCCTTCCTTCTGAGAATATGGAAATGACGTCTCCGAAAATTCGTAACCCTCTTTTCCCCCTGTTCTTTTTAAAATGGGTAATGCAAATACACGCAATATTTTCGGATGGAAAAACTCGTGTCACGCACTCAATCACATTCAACCCTTTGGCACAAATGTTCACACTACACTAGATGTAACCCCGAAAAAATTCCTCCGAATCTAGTACTCGTCCTTAGTGATGGAAAAACAAAAGGGGCAATGGGGGAAAATTATGTCTCATCATTCTGAGAACTTCTTGATATTCTCGATCCAAAGAAGGATTATCCATAATCTTAGGTGTCATCTACTATGTTTCTGGTGCAATGACACTCCGCGTGTCAGTGACCATGGATACTTATCAATACTGTACTTGAAATTTGCATGCACGCTGTTTTGAGTGGAATATGGGAAACCGGTCTCATAAAATTAATTCAACCATATCGTAATAAGGCTAATCCCATGGTCCGATACAAAAGGCCTCGGATTTAACAAAGCATCGCGGATTGACATTTTCAAACCGCACTTGAAAAACAACTTTCATGCCCATAAATACTGTACAGTGGGCAGAGAGAGAGAGGGTCTAGGCGTTTTAGCTTTTCACTAGCTAACATTGATGAATGGAACGAAGTAGCCAAAGCCTGCTGGCAGCTGGAAAATACATAGTGTTGGTTTGGCCTAGAAAAACTTTGTATTCACAGGTGCACACGTGAATACATTGGCCTGTGGTTGGCCTCAAAACTTGGCCAAACTACATGCTAAAGTTTTCTGTATACAAACAAATTGTGTATTTCTTTTGGGCGAGGCTAAGATTTAGTTTCGAAAAGTATGCACGTCCTCTAAAATCGGCTGTTTGCATGGCAAACGTAGATTCATTTTTGAAAATGCGCCAAAATTCTTATCACAATCTAATGCAGATGAATTTATGGAAGATGCTACTTGTCGTATGCAAATTCAAAAACAGTGAATATCCAATGCTTCTGTTGGTGGTGTATGCGTTTAGTTCTCGATTTGCATTTATGCCAAATTAGCAATTAAGAACCACTGCCCTTCAGGGCAGAAAATCGCGTGTGATCAGTAATATAACGACAGTTTCAGTCGGTCAGCTAAAACAGGGCGTTTATGTTGTTCAGAAATCAGTATTTCACGAATCGATAATTTTGACCGATTTGTTAATTAGTGATCAGAAGTGAATTTATATGCGATCACTAGAAAGAGCATAGTCACTTGTATAGGAATCCATGCTCAAATGTCCAAAATTGCGCAATTTTTACTGTTCGAAGAGCATTTAAAAATTGATCATGCATAGCGGTTACAGTATGCCATTGAACGCAAAAGTGAAGCCAAAAATCGCGTCGCACAAGGCCGGAAACCATGTTTTTATACATAATCGATCATGGTTTATCCAATTCTGCAATCAAACTTCATCGATCACTCAAAATCGATAAATTGATTAAAATTGATCAGCTTCATAAATACGCGTGATCGAGAGAAATGGACGCCACCGTTGTATAGAGCGTCCTCGATTATATCCGAAAACACGGTCCAATCGCCTCCGTGTAATACAAAATCATTGGGAAATCGATGGTAAAGTTCAGGGTATACTGTAACCGCTCGAGTCCAAACTAAAGTCAGTCTCGAAAATGCTTCTTTCATTGCATAAAAGACGCTGAATGACTTTTCTGGGTTAATCGACCGTGCTGATTCCATTCTCCTCTTAATTTTTCACCTAGGACCCATATTTCCGATAGTGATCAGAAATATCGATTTTGGAGATACCGGTTTCCGGTTGATCAGACCATGATCAGTCGATGAAGCGTCCTCGATTAGATAGCTTTTTATCCTTACGCCGCCTCTATTGCAAAATAGAGGTCAAAAATCGATCAGTCAAATTCGTATGCGAAAAATTCGGAATTTCAAACTCTCTCATAAATGTAATATCGATGATATAATTGTGTAATGACCACATTTCCTAATAAGAAAGCTATGCCGTTTCTTTCGGCGTTGTCAGATTACAAATATCACGCGTTTGTAAGAATTGATCACAATTATCGATTTTCTATACAAGCGTGATAGATCAATATCGACGACGCTAATCGATAGAGCATGGATCGATTATACAGGAAAATATATGCACATGGATGTGTGCAAAAATGGTATTTTATGCCTTCTAAATCACGATTTGGGACTCTGCTTTTATTGAAATCAGTCTTGTGCTTTATTAGCTGCATGGATTCATATGCTAAGCAAAATATAAGAAAATCGGGCATGACACATGTATAATCACAAAATTCTGGTCCCTGAAAACACAACCTTCACTGATAATAAGTCACCTTCATATTTCCCCCGCTTATTGACAATTTGGGGAAAGAATCGGCTAATGTTTTTATGATTTCACATACCAGAAGCAACCCATGCTATTTCCATGATGATTATGTGCATGAAAAATATGGAATAATCGATTGCGCAAACATATTATCAATGAAACTATGGATCATGTATCCATAATTCGCACATAATCAGACATTATTTGCACCACGTTTTTTCGAAAGAAAAAATCTCATCGAATTCACACGTCAACCAATCGCGAAAGGCGCAAATCACGTATGACAAAATCATCCGATCATTTTGAACATCATCACATCAACATCCACGAACGTTCACATTCGATTCGATTCGGTTCGATTCATTGCGATTGTTGTTTCGCCGACGAAGACGCAGACGCTGACGTTGACGTTGACGATGTTGCGCCTTGGGTTTGCGACGTGCGTACGCTTTCCGGTGGTCTCGATTGAAACGCCTGAAAAGAGGCCATCATTTAGGAATTGTGATGAGAATTTTGGATGAAATTTCTCCACTTACCATGAGTTTCAGCATGAGATGTTTGTCGATGTCGACGAATCCGGCGCAATTGTTGATTTGATTGCAGTAATTCGGGGCACTGAACACGGTCAACAAGGCCCCTTTCTCGAACCAATCGCATCCCGCTTCGACCACTTGATGAGCTCGGACGACGGTCGTTATGTTCATCTGACGCAGGAATCGAAAGATGGCGTCCTTGCCGAACATACTCGAAATGCCACGGCCGCTAATTTTGTATCCTAAAAATAAGAGACCAGTATTAGGAAAATTTCAAATTTACATAAAAAAACGTCTTACCTTGTATGTTCGCATCCGGATCGGCCCACAATAAATCGACGGCCAGTGGATTCTTCTCGATTTCTCGCAATGGCCTGGGGATTT
>JAQIWJ010000548.1:0-19565 GCA_034695185.1 Discolaimus major
TCATCACAAATGCATTCGCATAATTTCCAGACTAAAATCAGATATACATTATCGTCGATAGACGATATTTCATCAAAAATCACTACTGATTAAATCCAATGATATTTTTAAACCAAGCATTCAGTCAAATATTTTCAATACCAAAGAGGTGCTGTGCACCATGCATGAAAACTTGAAAATCGATACCTTACGTGAAATGATCATGATTTTTGTATTTATCTACATTTTCATGCCTTCCGCATTCTTTCAATACGTGCGTGAATATCCGGCGGCTTGATTTCGGGTCATACATCCGGCACAGCAGCATCCGCAGCAAATACAGCAGCAGACGCAGAATGCGACGATCAATAAGGCCACGATCGAAATCAGGACGCTGAAAATAGGCTTGATCAGATATTGCGCAATGTGATGGGTCTGATTAGATCAGATCCGATAAGAGGGCATTCAAATTTTGGATTCAGTAAATCCGATTGCAATCGGATCTGAAGCCCAATTTGGCTTCAGAGACCTTTGATCTCAAGGCTCATAAATCGATCAATCGATAAAATATGCACTTACTAGAACAGCGTCTTGAATTTCAAACAGCATTGAGCGCCGCAGCATTCGTAATAAGTGAAGGCCGTATCTTCACCGCATCTGAAAATTGCGCAATTTTAGTCACCTGGACCATTGGTCAAGGAATTTAGCTTACGCCAAAGATCCGCATAATTCTTTTCCAGTTTTGACCAGTTCTCCGATCCCATCCAATTCTCCCGGTGCTGGTGCAGCCTGAAAATGATGCGATTTGAATTTTTATGCAATGATTTTGAAATGGTCAATGATGACCAGTGGTCATCATGGATTTCCGGTCAGAAATCCGCATCAAATACAGGCACCCTCAGGTCTGTGATCATGGTCAAGCCAGCTCTAAGGCACTTTTGAAAAGCTGGATCTGATATGATTTTGAAACGGTCAATGATGACCAGTGGTCAATAAAATACAGGCACCAGGTTTGGGATCATGGTCAAGTTGGCAGCTCCAAGGCATTTTTGAAAAGCTGGATCTGATAGCTTTGATTTGCAATGGTCAATGATGGTCAGTGGTCATCGTGGATTTCTGGACAGAAATCATCAATGCCATGGTCAATACAGGCACTTTTGACCACTTGGTTTTAGCCAGATATAACCATTAGCTAAAAATCTCACCAATGTCCATTCCAACAATGCTGGACAGCTCAAAATCGCCAAGATAATAACCAATCGCGTCATATTTGTAAAAATTTGTATTTTCTATACTCAACTCGATTCCAGTATTACTTTTCACGTTTGTACGAGCAAAGGATGGCTGCCTTCGTTTTTGCCTTGAACAGAAAACGGATGAATCAGATAGAAAGAAAACGGATGAATCAGATAAAGTGTAAACTGGATAGGAGAATTTCTGTAGACCAATCCACCTAACCCTGTGCCGAACCGGTGCCAAGTACAATCAGCTATGGTAAAATTCTATACGCCCCAATGATTGATATCAGGGTAGAATTTTTGTTGTGACTAGGCTAGGAAACCGCATTTACGCAAAGCTCGGCCAGATGTTGGCCGATTGAAAAATTACTTTTATACAAGCTAAGCGTTAGTACTGTCTGCAAATTCAGACAGCATGGCCGAAATGGGCACAAAACGAGAATTTTCGAAGCATGGAAAAGGGGGCGAGGCGTGAATGAGAAACTGGAATTTTTAAAAGCATAATTGGGAGTAATGCGTGGAAATACGCTTCATTGATCCATCCGGAAAGGCGTTTTTTCGACATCAGCTATGCACATTGCGCATTGCGCAATGTGAATGAGACGTGGATTTAGCATGGGAAAATTGCGAAAACGGGTATTAGCTAATGGCAGTTCTATTCAAGGGCCTTTTACAAAATCGACTTTCACTGAAGTGGAAACATGGACCATATTATAAAACCCCCACAAATCCTCCTTCAGACAGGGAACACCTGCTGAAACAACAGAATTTTCACAAGCAAAGCAATGCGCGATTTTTAAATCAACAGCTGCCACCAAGATGCTTTTCCAAAGCGGATGGGTGGTGTGGGTTTTCAAGCTGAGAAAGCATGAGTAAAAAGTTTAGTCACTTTTCGTTTTCTTACTCAGCACATGCGGTTGTAATGAAGACGAAAGATAATTTGTCAAATTTGACACCCCTTCTCCTCTAGTCTCATTCGAATTTGTCTGATTCAAGCCATGCGTACTGAAACAAAGGGAACCACGGCGATTGGTGCCATGGCAATAAGAATGCTGGTGTAAAATTGCGCAATTTTTGGTCTGCGAAAGTACGATCAGAATTATAGATTTTCGATCGGAATAGGATCGATCGATTTTGACCAAACCAATGAATAGAGAATTGTGTGCATAACGAAATATATGTACATGCCCTTCGTAAAAATACACCGATCAAAAATGAAATATGCAAAATAATCTCGATTTTCGTAATATCGATTTCGTGAATATCGATTTTTGATCAAAATGTAAATCACCATGGTATTCTGCAAGGTGGATTATCCTTGAAAACGCATTCATTCTTTTATCCTGGGGCTTCCTCTGGGGAAATCCCATGTACCCATTAGCACACGCTGTACTTTACAGCACAGGCAGCATTGCGCAATTTGAAGACCAATACTTTTCAGACAAGGCTCTTATGGCCCTGATCAAATAGACCGATTATTCAGTAGCCTTTTACCATTATCCAAAATGGCATATCATCAAAGAAAACAATAGGCAAAATAACGAAATCAGTAAAAATGGCCATTGCGAATATTGACTAGGTGTAAAAAAGAACTAGAAAAAGCTTATTGCCTATTTAGGAACGCTCATTCTTCGAAAAAAGGTAGCTATCGGGTATACGCACTTCGATAAATCTGAATTCAAATTCACTGAACAAAAAAACTTCTCAAGATAAAAATCTCGAATTACATAAACGAAGCACATGTCCTTTTAAGCCCTTTGTTCTAAGGATCATCAATCTAATTAGCCTAATCTTACAAAAAATATATAAAAGCTGAGATCAGCTAATACCACAGAAAAATACAATATTGATCATAGCAATCTCCATTCAAATTTTGGACAGGACATAATCTCAAAAAAAAGCGGCACTAAACTTGCAGAGATCAATCGTCAGATACAGAGAGATCATAAAAATGTGAAAGTATTACAGAGAATGGCAAGAGCTCCAAGTCAAATCTAGCCAAAAATTGCAAATACCGACTCAAAAAATAAGATCGTACAGAGATCCATACAAAAATGGTAACGTCAAACCTAGACGGCACCAGGAAATTGGGGAGTACAGGACTCAAAAAAAGCGTGTCAAATAAACAGAACAAAAAGGCAGACGATGAGCAGCTGCACGACCGTCCATTTCCTCTACTATTTTCTTCCGTACCTTTCCAATTCCGTCGTCCTCTTGACCACCGCCCTATTTGGCCGCCGAACCAGCTCCCGATTTACCCGCAGCCACAGCAGTCGACGCTTTTCGACCAGGTGCCGGTCCACCAGCCACGCTGGCTTTCTTCTGCGGAACCTTCTGCCCAACCGTGCTATCGGCTTTCTTCAATTGACCGGGTGGACGTTTTCCTGCTGCCGCACCAGATTTCTGAGCCGATGATGATGATGATGATGCGGTTGATTGTTTCGGTGCTTGTGCAGGCGCTTTCTTTTCCATTCCCGATGTTCCCGGAGCTGATGGAGGCTGTTGAGACGTTGTTGGTGTTGTTGCTTCTCCCGTGAGCGTGGACGGTGCGAAACTGATCTCTTTCTTCGATCGACCACCACTGGTACCGGCCATCGCAGCTTGCTGTGCTTCGTACATGGCTTGTTGAGGAGACATGCCGGCCATTTGCTGCGGCATTCCAGGTTGAGCGAGTTGAGCCGGATTTGACATCTGAAAAATAAGAATGATCAATCGGGGAAAGAATTTTTAAAATATCGCTCTTACCCCAGCGATAGCAGCATCCTGTTCTAGCATCAAGTAATTGGATGGAATCAATCCGCGTCGACCGTTCAATTCGCCAACGTAAAATCCATCATCATCCGCGTTACCGTAGACCAAAATCGTATCACCCCCTCTGAACGTGAGTTCTTCCTGGTCGGCTCCTGGATTTGGCGAGAGAATTTTCGGATCGTAATCGAATTTGGCAATCATTCTGCGTGCAGCACCACTAATCACCGCTTCTCGGATGTTTTGTTCCATTTGTTGCCTGCCGCCTCGACCTGAAAGAAGAGGTCAACGTTAATTCTTGCCTCTTCGCAATCCTGAAGTTTACTTACGCAAGCTTCCTCTTCTTCTAGCACCGCTGGCACCAATCATTTCCTTTGCATCACTGGGCGAGTCGTAGAAATAATCCGTCGATGGTTGCTGTTTCCTGGCTTCGGCTAATCGTTGTTCTTCACTCGGATAACTCCGTGATCCTCGCCTCAACGTTTCTTCATACGATGCCCTAGAAGAGAATGCTTTGTATTAAATCTGTTTAATTTCTCACTGACACAACTGTCAGTGCAATCAATGCAAGAAATTCTTACTCATTTCGATCATATCCAGTAGCTCCGCGTTGACGTGCAGGAGGAAATTGCTGTTGTGATGGTCCACCATACGGTTCCTCAGTTCTCCAACCAGCTTCTTGCTGTTCTCCATAGAATTCACCTCTTGGCTGTTGTTGTTGTTGCTGCTGCTGTTGATCGAACATGCTCATTCGACGTGGCGGCGGCGGTTGTTGTTGAGCAATGGATTTTCGTGCTTGTTGCTGTTGTTGACGATGATAATGTATCAATTCCGCTTCGGAATCCTGATCACTGTATCCGCCGCCTTCTCTGTAGCCTTGCTGCGCAGGAGGCCATACTTGCTGCTGTCTGGCACCAGCACCAATCACAGCCGGTTGAGTTGGACGTCTTCCGGACGATGCAGCACCAGCGTAAGTGTCCATTCGGCCAGGTATCGGCTGTTGACGTTGATAGTGGAATCGATCCAAACTGCGTGCAGCCAATCGGGACGACGGGTCGTAATCGGTGAGCATTCCAGCCTCGCCTGATCGATTTGAAGGCGGATAAGCAGTTCTATCGTAAGGTATTCCTTCTTGGTCGTAATATTCCTCTCTTCGATTCAAGTCATATTCCAAACTATGCGATTTCTGTTTGTATCTGCCGCGTCGATGACGAGCCGTGCTTCCGCTTGTGGCGTATCGATCTTGAGTGTCCGAATATCGATCGTAGGCGTTGTCGAAGGATAAAGCAGCCGCCGCGTGTGCCGCCAATTGCTGTTCCCTAGCCGCGTGTCGGTGATGACTTCTTGATAGCAACGGGTCGCTACCGCCGTTCCGTCCATCCCAAACGCCACTTTCTCCATACGCCCTGGCAGTCGAACCGTAATAACGGTCTCTGGGTGCGCTTCTACTGCTTTCTCGATATCGTCCACCGGTTCCATAAGATAATGCAGCTTGAGCTTCGTAATCGGCTATTCCTTTGGCCGTCGGCGGTGAGTTCAAAAGGCCAGGTACGCCGCCTTCCACTTCCACCACCAAATTGCCTGGCACCAATCCAACTCGACCATCCAATTCACCGCGGTAGAACCCGTCTGCGTCTTTATCTCCGAGTACCTGAAATAGAAGCAATATTAGAGCAATGCTCATGACAATTGAATTATAATCATGCGCATGCATATCTGGATAAAAAAAGTAAGTAAAACGTATACGTACCGTAATCAATTGCCCTTTCCTGAATGGAAGCTCGTCTAAGTGACCATTTGGATTGGGTGACATATGCCGTGGACTGTAATCGTACAAGGCGACCACAAGGCGAGTATGCGTTTTTCCACCATGCCGTCGTGGATGATGCACATGCGTGGGCGGTTGTTGAACGAGGTACCGTTGATTGACGTCGTAATGTAATAAGTCCGGTTCACTCAATGTCCGAGCTTCGGCCGCATCTTGTAACCTGAAACGAGAAGGCGTGTTGTAAAATGTTATTCCCATTCCACATATTACATTCGAATGCAACGCATCGTGACAATTTTTAGAAAACACACACGGAGGAGAAAGAATTCGATTAAATTCCCCCCAGCTACTACTGTGCTTCGACCGACGATCACGCATCGGCCACCTACGCAATGGGCTCACGAGGTTTCATTCTCGTGATCTTTCATCAAAACTAAGCTAGCCTACGCCTGATCGTATATGAGCTTTATGCTCATCATGGCACGCCAACGGCCGACACAAAACGCCGTTTCCGATAGCACACTATAGATTCAATTACGACTCATCGCTCCGAAAAACGCCTCAACCTGTCTTTCTCCCGCTCGTCTAATCACGAGCCAGAGTCTGGACCCTGCCTAGTTGCTACTATGATCATCCTCGTATGGTTAGCTTCCATTCCAAGAAGCTTCGACTATTTCGCAAAGCAAATGCGTATAAGCTTGGCATCCGAAGAAGGGGACCGCCAAGAATAAGGATCAGTTGCCAGTGTGAAACTAGCCGAGACAACGATCCTACTAGTTCACGATTACTACTTCTCGTTTTTTATCGATCATTCTCCTAGCCTCAAAAGCAGCATGGGTTATGAAGTAATATATAACAAGCCTTGCTTCAGCGAATCCATGTGAACACCGTTACAAGTACCATGCCAGGAACGAAGACCCCCTTCCCAGCATCGGCTTTTCTCACGCAAAAAGGCAAATATTAACAATTCTCGTAAATGATCATAAATTCGAGACAGCTAATATTGCTGATCGGTCAGCAACATTTGGATATTTTCTATCTCAGATAAATTCTTTTAATTCCTACGCATCGAAACTAGGAATTCTTCAATGCAGATTGCGCAATTTCGTGATTCCTACGCTGCTCAAAGTACTGCAAAATTGCGCAATCTCAACAAATGCAAATTATTGCTGAACAAACAGCCAAAAAAACTCATCACTCACCTTCGTCTGTGTCGCGAACTGAGTACGCCTCCTCCTTGAGCTGCGAATTTCGTCCGATTATCCACGGCATAAGGCACAGGAGCCGTCGTGACCACACCGGAATGATTATCGTAAATCGATCCAACAGGTGCCACCATATCGAAATCTCCGTAATTCAATAGACGATCCGATTGCTGTTGTTGTTGAGTCCAAAATCCCGCAGCCGACGAAGGTCCTGTTCTTCTGGACGACGTAATAGTACTGGTCGTCGCAATTCTTGAATCGAACCGAGCCGTTTGGCCGGGCCCCGCTGACACGGCCGTTGGTCGAAATGGATTCGAATCACTCCACGCAGTTTCGTCGAGTATTAATCCGCCTTGCGAATTGAACGCGGTCGTTCTTTGATGAGGTCCGTTAAACGCCGTCACTGCTGCGGCCGCGCTTCGAAGATGTTTGATTGGATGGAAAGTGGATGCGGCGGGGGCGGCCACCGATACGCCGGGAATACCGGGTTGTTGATGTAATATTTGAACAGTTCCCGTTTGTTGATTAACGAACGGATCGTAATCACCACGCTGCGCTTCGTCCAAACTGTAACTCCGACGTCCGAACGCCGCTTGTCGAGCCGCTAACGCTTGTTGTTGTTGTTGGAGTAGTAATCTGGACGATTGCGTTGTGGCCGACGTGCCTGGACGCGTGAAGGCGGATTGATAGGCGGCCGCTCGTTCTTGTATCTGATGATGCCGACTCAAATAGTCCGTTTCCATTTCCAATAAACTCGGCTTCTCTTGTTGATTACTGACGCCCAATAAATCGGACACGCCTCCGATGCCGGATATAGTTCCAATATTCGTATCCAATTGTTGCGAAGCCAGACGCGGATGAAAGACGTAATACGAAGGCGCACTAGTGCTGGTTGAATAAAACGCTTTCTCGCCGGGCGTCGTCGAAGTTGTGGAGAACTGAAACTATAGATCGCATTTTAAGCATTTCGGTATTAGCAGTTCGTGTACAGAAATGAATGCGCCACGCAGCAGCCACCCCCTCGGGACAAAGCGGATGCCTAGCTAATACGGCTATATATATACCAGCCGAAGCAAGTATTTTATACGCTTTTTTAGAAGGGCATCGATTCCCCCTTGCTCATAGCCGAGCGAGCATAAACTGAAAACGATTCCGCAGTCAACCGTAATAGCCGTCGTCCAAGGAGAAGGCTCGTCGTTGTACGGTTAAAAAAACACGAACGGTTGGTTTCCCCTGCCGAGGTATCAGAATCTTCGGGCTCAGCTCGAACCAAAAGGACTAGTAGCCGAATAAGCTTCTCGGCGCCTCGTATTACCTCGTCGTTGCGACGAGTTATCTTCGGCTTAATTCTCACCCTCAGACTATTCGGTCAGTAAAAGGAAGGCGAGAGGACAGGACAGGAGCGAAGAAAGAACCCAACGGCCGCTGCTTCTACTAGTTCCAAGGCCAGCTTCGGGAGTCGAGTTGAGGCGAAACATGCGCCAACAAAATAGAACATAGGGGGCGTTAAAATGCACAAAAGGACTGGCCCTACTTCTATCCATACCGCATTCAGTCCGCCCATTCTACGCTAGCTAAAGCAAAACTTTCTACGGCCGAGAGTAAAAAGGAATTCTCTTCCCTTTTCTCCTTCTCCTTCGGCCCCATCACAACGAAGGAAGATAGGACAGGGGGAAATTCACCAACCAACCCTGACTGATATTGGACGTCGTAAATCGATGAAGCTCAGCTAGCATCATAAATCGACAGTCGACGGGCGAAAGCTGCAAGCATGGAAGCTGCCTGCTAGCTGCTAGCCAGGCCAGGAGACGACCAAATACCCCTTTGCTAGATCTCCACGCGTCGTCGCCAACACCCATAGCGGAATGCTTCTTCCTATCCCAAGCAAACTCCGACCGCCTTATAAGGTACCTAACGCCACATTTCACTAGCCGCCAACCTCCCGAATGGAGGAATGCATGCGAAAGGGCTAGCTTCGATCAATAAACCCGCCTAACGACCAATACTGGATCCCGAAACCGCGAAAAAAACCAATGCTCTCATCCAGAGACTCTAGCTAACAAACAGCAGAAGCAAAGCGGGGGTGGCCTGCTTCAGGATGGCATAAAAAACCATGCTCCATGGCCATCATCCATGCTCGAGATGACAATATAAAATGACTTTTATTCAGTCACAGCCCATACCTGAACTATGGACGACGATATTGGGGCCGTGTAAGTGGTGGTTGTGGTTGCGGCAGTTGACGCCATACTTGCTTGACCGACGGACGACATTCCAGCGGATCCAACGGCGTAGAGAACTTCCTGAGTGCTTGCATTCTTGGCAACCTAGAAAAGAGACCACACGTGTATGTTCATAGAAAATGGATGGAAAACTGGGGCACGGCAGCAATGTTGCCATGACAATGCTGTCTCATTCGGAGCAAGGAAGGACAGGTGCTACTGCATGCTCATACGCCTATGGGAGCTGCCTGCCATTTCGCTTTCATTCCAATTAGCATTAAACATGAACGCCGTTTTCCTAGTTCTTATTCTACGCGTTTTTTTTGGCCTAGCACTCAATGTGTATTTTCAACGCAATAAAACATTGACCAACTGAGTGCTCGCCTACGAGGCTATTACCATTATTGAGATCAGACTTAGGTTGGCTAATGATTTTGCAAAATGCAATCAGTCAAGCGCAGCTAATCTAAAGTACAACAAGAGGCCGACCCAGATGTGCATTTCCCCAGTGCATTCTCATTAGGTAAAGGAAAATAAAAACTCATACCTGAGTTGGCATAGTACGAATGGATAATGATTGCAGGGCGTCGTGAGTAGTTTGCGGCGGAAGCATGATACCAGTGGTTCCAGTTCTCGGTACGCGAACCACGTTGGAATCCGAGCTGACGGCTCCTTCTCGCGTTTTCGTCTTGACCGTAATGAATAACGGTGGATCGTCGTTCAAATCTTGCAATCGAAGCACGGCGTGATCTCCACTCGGACTATCCACTTCGCATACTTTCCGCCCATCAGCGTAAACTAAATATCCGGACACGGCTGCTCGTGAAGGCGGTTTCGGCTGCGTTGTGACCGGACGCCATGTCACCAATAATGTACCGTCTTGAGGACCCGGTTCGCAATGAACATCCGACGGTGGATCCGGAAGACCGACTGAAAAATAAGGAGTGTTTTTTAATCAATTGCTATAAAGCATTCTTTCTTCCTAAAGGTCCTATCAGCAGCCGGTATATGAAATTTCATACGCCCCTTGCATTTTCATGCGATCTTTTGACATGTCAAAATTCGACATCCAGAATCAATCTGTACGCCATTTCGAAAACAGAAGCTTGCTGTCTGGCAAATGTCAACTTTTCACTCAAGACTAATTATTATGAATGCAAAGATAAACGCCTGTTATTACGCTCAACCTCCTAAGCTCAAGCAGGAATTTTCAATAATGAGCATGACCCGCATTGGCTAGACATAAAACCAGCCAAGCCTTGCAAAACAAGGCAAAAAAGGGAAGTACTAATGCTTACTTTTAGGAAGCGTTTTAAAATCCACATAACTCTCCACGGGTTTCTCTTCGAGCACCGCTTTTGGATCTTTGACACGAATTGCACAACGGTACATGGTGGACGGTATGAGCCCTCGTATTTGTACTCGATATACACCGGCCGGACACGAGCCCACTCTCAAGCCGTTCAATAGCACCAGATGCTCGCAACTGGAATGACTCGGATACCAGATGACTTCGCACGAAACCGGCGTCACGTTGGTGACTTTCAAATCTTGAGGTTTGATCAACGAACCTAAAATATGGGATCACGAATTGTGATGTTAAAGAAACCATCAAAACGAGCGAAATGCTATTCACCTCGACCTAGTGTGACCGTACAAGCTTCATCCGGTGATGGCCCTGCATCGCTGATTGCACGGACGGATATTCGATGTACCTGAAATATGCCAGATATTATCGCAATTATGAAGATAAAAACGCAAGCTGACCTTTCGGCTATCGACGTCTTCGATCAAGGCTTTGGTCTTGTATCCAGCCGGCACGACCGTTCTGACTTCTCCATCAACGCACACGTGATATTGCGTAACCGGGCATAATGCATTCACCGGCGGTGACCAAGAGATTAAGACACTTTTCGTCAATTGCCTCTCCACAAGGAGATCGCGAGGACAAGGCACTGAAAAATACAACCACCTGTGCAGTCATTGCAAAAGATGCGAAAAGCAATGCTTACCTCGAGCACCATCGAACGGCCGAATTTCTTGCACTTGTACATTGCTCACGTCGACCACTGGGAATGGACACGACGATGCTTCGCTTTGCCCGAATTGATCCGTTGCTGAAAACGAAGATATTATTAGCCGGTCTTCTGGTGTAGTGGTTAGCATTCTTGATCTCTGCTCATCAGACCAGGGTTCGATTCTCCCTGCCAGTATAAAGTTTGTGCGTATTTGGTGTCGCTGTTCCCTCGAGCGCTCCGTAAGGAGTTTGGAGCAGATGTAGATCAAACAAAACAAACAAGCATTGCAAAACTAAGAATTGAAAATTCAAACTTACATAACGTTGACAAAGCTGATAATACGGCCGAAGCTGGATGATGTTGGAGTTGTTGCTGATGAATATCCGAAGCCGCCGTGAATGCGTCCACACTTTTGGCCGATCTCAACGTGGATAATACACCCATGCCCATCATACCGACGCCGGGATTCATTGCTTGCGGTGCTCGTTCGGAAGCGGCTCGATTCAAAAGTCTATTCGACGGCGTAGGCGTGCTTCTCGGCTGTTGAGCTATGGCCAATAACGGAGCCGTCGAAGACGTGTCCAATGCGGACGTGGTGGCAGCGTCCAAACCCAATACACCGCCGGTCATAGGTTCCACATAATTGGACGGTACTAAACCGCGTTCCCCTGTCCATAATTCTCCTCGGTAATAATAATCCTCGTCGAGATCGCCGAAAATTAGCATATAATCGCCGGGCGTTAATGATAATTCCGTTTCTGGATTATCGTTGGGCGAATCTCGCAACGGTCGATAGACGTATTTGGCGCGGAATAAACGTGCACCCGGTTCGGCCGTTGATAACCATCGATATAAATCCCTCCGGCTCGGTTGCTGCCTAGTCGGCGTCCTGGATGCTGCACCTGAAATGAGTGAGTCCACATTAGTTCATTGCGCAATATAGACTTGGGATTTTGGGGAGTCATTTTTTCAAGGAATCCAGATGATTTCAGTTCAAAAATCTGTTTCATGAACTTTGCAAACGCGGTTTTTAGCTCGAAAGTAATTCAAATTGACTTGCAGTCATAAATCTTGCAAGATTTATGCATCATTTCATGAGAAATGCGAAAAGGGCAGATCACAGAACACCCCCTGAACTCGTGTGACCAGAATTTTTACTTACCGGAAGAACATTCGCATCGTCCACCATCGGCATCCGTATCGTCGAACATGGTTCGCCTATGCCTGGGACTACCGTGTACGGAAGGCGGTGGCCAAGCCGCCGGCGAATCGGAAGGGCTAGTTTGTATTTGACGATCGAAACGAAGCTGTGCATCCGGACGTTGTTGAGAACCGATAATATTACAACTAATACTGCTCGTAGCCTCATCCACGCCCAACTGCCGATACTGCTGCTGCTGCTGTTGGTGAGCCTGAAAAACGAGCATTTCTAATTGTAATTTTATCAAGAAGGAAGAGGCTAGTCACACAAAATCAAGGGGCTGATCAAAAGATCACGGCATTTTGCGAAAGGCGCAAAAATCGATTAGCCAAATCGTCATGGTACATAAGAACAAAAGGGGAACTGGAAAAGGGCCTCATATTTTTGCACTATGGCTTCTATATGGTCATGGCTACACGAGAGAAAACAAATGCGAGAATCCTCTCGAGACTTCTCCTATCCTTGGCTATACTATAGCTAGCTTCGGCCATTGGCGTGTCAGCAACGCGTGTTGCCAATAAATCGCACAGGGGAAGCATATATTTTTCGCTTGCAGAAAAAAGGCCATTTACACTGAATAATAAAAGGGTGGATATCATGAAAAACGCCGCTCGGCGTGATAAATTTCAACGCCCTCGAGCAAGCGAGGCTTGAGAGATGCTAGTTCGAGGCATTTCAGCTGCTTCTTTTTTAAAAAAGATGATAAAACCCTTACACTTACCTGTCGCATGTTTTAGGCGTCGATAATTTCGACGCTCCTCAACTTCCTGAACTTCGTCTTGGTCGCGTAAATCCGAACGATAATGTCCGAGAATTTGGAGAAATAATTCGATAAACGTCGCCGTCTACAAACGCACCTCGACGAAAATCGATGGATCATAAAATCCAATGGCCGCATTTAGTGCAGTTCGATTAATGCATATTTCTCATCCATGATTGAATTTTCCCAATTCATGCCACCTGCAAAAAAAAGCGTCTGCCATCAATAATTGCTTATCAATGCTGAATGCATTGATTTTTTCGCTAACTAAGGGGGAACGCGTAAATAGAGGGTAAAGAATGCAAATTTTTGCATTCTATAATCACGCAAATTTTCGACCACATATTAATGAAATCAGTTAATGGGGGGAAAAGTTGATCAAGAAATCCAACCGAATCTGGGCCTATGTAAAAATTAGAAAACTACTAGTGTCCGTTCATTTTCTCGTTTGATGAGCAAACGAAAATGAACGTCCTTCGAGACGCGTATACGTTCCGTTTTTACCTTAGCTAAAGGCCACCGAACAAGTATTTAGAGGATAGGGAGGGGGGAAATGAGAACACGGATGCCCAATGGACATTCCGACGACCGAAGAATGTCATAAAAGGGAAGAAGAGGCGTACAAAAATACGCTAGAATTTCCTCCCGTACTCTCTGTCTATATCTCTGATATATAAGGAGCTTCATCGTACAAAACAGCCGAAGGAATGGAAGCGGCCGTAAAGAAAACGAGAGACTAGCAGGCTAGCGGCACAGGCAAGGATGGAAAAACGGTAGGCCCCGACCAGTGAACGCTTTTAGAGGCGCTCGTAACGATTTTGCCCCCTTTTCTTCTCCGGCCTGGCCGGGCGGCTGCCTGCAAAAAGTACGCGTTCACTTCCCATTTCTACGCCTCAACTAACATCCAACCGACTGATCAATACTACGAACCACCCCCATCCAGTCCAGTTGTGCGAACACCATACAAGGTGGGGGCATATATTACGTAAAAACCAAAACTACTTTCACTTTCTTCCCCCCTCGCCCTCGTCCGAGCCAAAAGCGGTCAGTAAAAACTCAGAATACGCATAGCCACTTTAGGGATATAGTAAAATATATGCTAGCACGCATTCTCGATTACTAGCCCCTTCCTTTTTCCTTCGTACCTGCAAAAACGTCTCGGCTAATCGTGGACAAAAGCCCACTGTCACCACCGAATTGGGAATAGAGCTAGGGAAAAAGCTTCGACTTCACTCTGGGCTTGGAGACAATTTTCTATTCATTAACGTTTAACGGCCTGCCCAGGACTAGGGTCGGATATGCATAAAAGCTAGGTTCTCAATAGTAAAAAGATCACAAATGGCGACTACCGGCCAAGAAAAACCACCCACATCCCGCGATATCGATCCCCTTTCCATCCCATATGCCGTCGTATTCGAAATATGCACATCCCTCGGCAAATAGGAGGGCCGAAAAATGCATTCGCATACTAGCAGCAGGTGGCGCTTGCTTTGGCTAGCTTCGAAAATGGGGCAAAAATTTGCGAAAATGACCAAGCTTCTTGTGTGGCCATGGTCGAAAATGTCTCTGCAGTCTCGTTTCTCGTCCAGCATTCTAATCATATTACCATGGTACATTTTACAGCCAGTCTCTTCGTGTTCCGAAGCTATGTACTAGGAAGAGGAAAAGGCAGCCAGTGGCCAAATTGATTCGGGTGCCAATATGTACATGGAGAGGAAAATGAACCTTCGCTCACTAGGATTTAGCTTCGGCTAAATTGCGCCGAGTGGAAACCTGGTGTTTTTCTTTTTTCCCCCATCCGCCCAACCAACTTCGCCCCGAGAATGCTAATGCGATATAAATGGAGCAGTAAATCTTATTCGATTTGTATCTTTTGTTTGACTGCGTTTTTCCTACGTATCACTCAGTGCAGAGATATTTCGTTCGGTAAGGATCCGAATATTTTCGGCTCGCGATCGTTGACCGACCAAAAACAGTCACGGTCAGCGTTGGCCTCTTTTCCAGGAGCCTTGATTCGCGAAGACGAAGAAGACGATTTGGCTAGTTCGGTCAAAATTGCCATGTCGTTCAATAATCGATCGTGGGGAAATAATATAATCACCGATTCGAAAAGCCTGGACGCATTCAAACTCGGCCAAGAAGGTCAGTCGGTAGTAATCGGGTTCTGGAGAAAAGCGAGCATGGCTTTTTCCCCCCATCCATCCCCCGAAATCGAATTTTTTCCCCAATCTTACAGTATGCACACTGATCAATGACGGGCATAAAATCCTTCTGGCCACCGGTGATTGGCGTACTCATTCGATATTTAAATCACTCTCGGAACAATTCAATTTACCATACATAAATTGGGCCGCACCGTCTCGCGCGGCTAGTCCGTTTGAAATTAGCATTTATCCACCCTTCTACTACGCAATTGCTGATTTCGTCAAATGGAAAAAATGGTCCAGATTGATTTACGTTTACGATACAGAAGCCGGTACTCAAACTGATCCCTCCCCATGGGGTATCATTGGACAATGCGTCATTTTTTACAGGAATTTGGAACCAACGTGCATTGCTAGCACAATTGGGCATGAATAATTTGACAATCGAATCTATCCAACTTCCGCATTGGGTGCAGAAAAATGGAACGGCACCCAATTATTTTCAATTCTTCCTCGATTTTCATAAACGATTTTATATGGGAAATCATACGGTCGTATTGGATATCGAACGATTAGTCACGTTGAAAAAAATACTCGTGGATCTTCAAAAAGCGGCTATGAAAGCCGGGAATTTTCATTACGTCGTTGCGTCTTATGTGAGTAATCTTGAGCGGTTACAGTACGCCTTCTGGTGCTTGCATTCTGTCCCCAACAAAATATGGTACAATTTTCCCCAATACGAAAATATCCCTGTTGGATGCAGCAAAGTCGATTGTACCAGAATCCGTATTCATATTTGTTCCCGTTTTAACTTTATGCTGAGAAATCGATGACCAAAAGTAGCTGAAATACTGTAATCACCAGATTTCAAGATTTCAAACCCTCTTTTAAGCAAAATAATGAAGATATAGCTACCAACGTGACATGTTTTCATAATAACATAACCACGCTGCTTCTTTTGGCGTTGTCAGAATTCAAATATCGCGCATATTCAGAAAGGTGATCACAATTATCGATTTCTGAACTATCGATTTCCAAGTGATCAGGCTATGATCAATGGATAGAGCATGATCGATTGTATAAAAAAACACCCTTACACGGTTCTTGTACCTGCATTTTAAAGGAAATTTCTTGATCAAAATATTACGTACTGATGGATAGACAATTTCAAAAATTTGAAGTTTAATACGGGCGATTAGTGAACGGAAAGCGCATTTTCTGGGACAGCTTGACATGCTGATTCTAAAAATCACGTTTATTTCGTCGTACGATCGATACTTCGGGATTTGGTCATACTGATCAATTTCTGATAGTGATGTCACAGCTTAATTTTGTCTTCACCAATCGATTACCTGTGCTTGATTGTCCAGGAAAATATGTCCACATGCCTAATTTTCCTTTATTTTTTTGCATAATAATCATTGATCGAAGATCATTGTGCTAAAGCATAGCCACACAAGAGGCTCCGCCTCTGCTCATCACATGACCAGCGGGAAAGGCTCTGGCCAATCAGAGGCGGCCGTTAGCAGAACGCATGATTTTCAGGTTTAGATGTTTTCTGGAATCGATTTTATTCATTTCCTCGATAACGATCCCCAATTGAGGGCTGAAACTTTCCATGATTATTGGACTATATCCCCACAAAAAAATCACGAAAATCGGTCAAGCCGGTAGGCTTTAAAATTTAAATTTTCGATTGGCGGGAAAAATTTTCTGGATTTCAAAATCGATTTTAAGCAATTATTTCTTGAACGGTATCGATCAGGACGTCCAAACTTGGCAGATTTATAGGCCTCCCGGTCTCTTATGTACCTGCAAAAAATCATCGATATTGATCAACTAGATCGCCCAAAATCCGCAAAAATCGATTTCAAAAACATGCGTGTTTTTTTACATTTTATCGATTATCTCCACGACGGTATCGATTTAATCGATGAAACTTTGCACAATTATGGGCATCCGGGTGCCCGTTGTTCTGGCAAAAAATCATGGAAATCGTCCAAATAAAACGCGAGAAATCGCAGATTTTCGAAACTCCCCCCACTTTTAGAAAAAAATGCGGATTTTTATGTGAAAAACGCAGAATTTTACATGGAAACGATCCGGAAACATTCCATAATCAATTATCAGCGTCAAAAGGAAGTTCCTATGAACCGTGTGGCCATGTTTTGATAAAAACCACAAAATTGGGAAATTCTACAGTACACCTGGGCACGCTTTTTCAAAATCCTCTCGTAAGCTTGATAATGATGATATAACAATGAAAATAATGTGTTTTCCTAGTAAGATAAACATTCTGCTTCTTTTGACATTGGCAGATTTCAAATATCGGGCGTTTTTTTAAAGTTGATCAAAATTATCGATTTCCTATACAGACGTGATGGATCGATTTCGAGGAGGCCAATCGATAGAGCATGATCGATTATCCAGGAAAAAGTATCTACACGCCTTTTCTTGCTCTATTTCCTGCATTATTTTCACCAATTAAAATCATTTGAAAAAAGATAGCCACATGATAAGATTGGTGATCCAAATGCATATTTTCTGTAACAAATAAGCAGGCTGATTCCAAAAATCGTATTTATTTTGATATCTGATCAATGTACACAGATTTGATCAGAAATATCGATTTCCGATATATCGATTGCTGAATGGTTTTTATATGATCACTAGATAGAGCGTGATCGACTCTATCGGGTAGCATCTGTTGGTCAGGGTTATCGATTGAATTACGGCCTTGTGACTGGGTCCAAAATTTTTAAATCACGGATTTTCAAAACGTTTCATAAGGGCAGATGATCAGAAAAATTGATCAGGAAGCATGTTTTTGGGTATAATTAATCACGCTGAACACAATAGCGTCGTTTGTCTTGCTGAATAATCAATATTTACGGATTTGATCAGAATATCGATTTTTCGAAATATCGATTTCTGTGTACCGTTATATGATCTGATCGACAGAGCATTATCGTTTACATAGAAAAACATCATCATCTGCTGTCTATCGATTGATTTTTTGGCAGCAAACTCTGATTATGTACTGAAGATATAGGAAATGTTTTTCCTTCCTGAGGCTTTGCCTGTTCGAAGCGGTTACAGTACGCCTCTTTTTCCAGGACGTCAATAGTACGGATTTGAAACAATTTCGCGTCGGTCAAATGAATATAACCATTATGCAAATAATTTTGAACGAAGACTCGAAAAAGTATCAACAAATTCAAAAACACTGGCGTGATACGCTCAAATTGTCTTATTCGAAATCCGTGGATAAATTCCATCGATTGACTGTAGACGATTTTTAAAAAATTGCGCAATAATCGCAATGCCAATATTTTTCAGCCGCGCGCGTGTTTCGCGTACGATAGTATTCTGATGATGAACGAGGCGATTTCTCGTGTCCTGACTCGTGATCGAGAATGGTACGAAACGCGTAAGCAATCGAAAGAGGTGACATTTTGTCAAATGGACACTGATGAGGATTTACCATCTTCGGCTGCGAACATGAAAACTGAAAGGAACAGTGTAGAATTCGCGGAAACCTTAGTCGAAGCGATGAAAGAAGTAGGCAATTGCAAAATTGAGCGATGGATTCAAAAAGTGGCGGGAAATTTGAATTTCAAATTTCCAGGTACGCATCGAAGGCTTGAGCGGCATGATTGAATTCAACGAGAACGGTACCAGGGTGAATTATGAATTGAATTTCACAAGTTTGGAATTCCGAAATACGAACGAGGGTCCGGTTGGATTTTTCACGGTCAGTATCACCCGTGCTGACCATTGGTCATTTCTGCAAGTGACCACATCAAAACCTACAGTACGCCTCGAACCAAGGTCAAATGAAAACTGCGTTTTAGAATTTCACATGGATGCAAGGCGAGAATTTCACGGTTCAAATGCAAGGCGAAGAATTCGCCAGCAAAATTCTGAACGAAATATTCGACGATAATCAATTCGAAACCAAATTTCCCAATGATGTAGTCACGATTACAACTGTAGAAGTAATTGACCGTTGGTCATTTCACGGCCGATTCTGAGAAACGGACTTTTTCAGTTGGAACCATTCGTCATGTGGAATGCGAAGGATAAGAAATACGAAGGTTACTGTATCGATTTAATCGATGAACTCAGCAAGAAGCTGGGATTTAAAACCATCCTTTCACCGGCTAAGAATAATGAATACGGAAAAGTCACTGAAGGCGGACGTTGGGATGGAATGATCGGTGATTTACTCGATAAAGTAATAATAGGTCGTTCCACATTCTTTTGGCCAGAGGAAAAGACT
>JAQIWJ010000549.1:0-19563 GCA_034695185.1 Discolaimus major
TTGTGTCGCAAAAAGTCCAAAGCTACAACTTCATGGAAAAAGCAATCAGCACTGATTAATTTGGAACCTGCTTGACCGTGCTTTCATGGTGTTTTGATATCTTGACTGCCACATCATGTAATCGTCCATGGGCGTCATTGTAAGTACCCAGCAGAACGTCACCAAAACGACCGCTTCCAAGTTTAGTTTTCAATGATAATTGGCTGGCATCAATTCTGTGTCTTCTGACCAGTTTTCGCAGGCGCCTTGCTCTGATGACGGCTCGTACAAGAAAGAATGATAAGCCAACTATAAACGTTGGCACTCGATTCCAGTCAAAATCCAGTACCATGGAACTGGTGGACGCGGTTTGTAGTGGGAGAGACCGTCAATGCTGTGACAGCCATATTCGCATTTTTTGATCATGATGCTGTTTGGAAATCGATATCCACATCGATCAAGGGCATCTAGATCATCAATATTTCTCCAACCCATACTGTGTAATTCGTACCCGCAATAGATGAGGTCAGTAGCGAATGGGCAATGTGAATACGAACGGTCCGATTCGCATGAGCCGTGCTTGCAAACGATCCACTTATATTATTTCCTGTTGTGTCACAGGCGTAAATAAAATTCTCATCATGTTCTCCCAACAAGCCCATCCGAGACAGTTCGTAGCCACAGTACGTATTGCCAGGTTTACAAAGACAATGTAGATTGCCGTTTATTCTGTTACAAATGCTACAAGCCGCATGAAAATCTAGGGTCAGTCCATCCGAAGTGCATACACCAAGGTCAGTGTGTGCTATCGTTTCAGCAGGATCCCAATCCAAATTCCAATTCAGATCAACCACCACTTCGTGTCCACAGTATTTGCTATCTGGAATGCACATGCACAAAGCTGCGGAGCTATCACTAAAGCATTGTCCATGGTCACATTTCGCAAAAAATTTAGCCTCATTACCAGTACATTCGTAAAGGCTTTCTTGATCATATCCGTCTAGGCCAAACCTTTGCAGAACACCTCCGCAGTAAATACCACTGTAAAAACAATTCTGTCCACACGTGGAATTAGCACCACAAGTACAATTTGCTAGTCCATTCACATGGGTGCAACCAACGCAGTCCGCTATCGAATCGGTCTCGTCCTCTGCCTGAGCATTTCCAGAGCTTGTCCTTATAATGCCTTGACCGCATAAGTTCGTTACCTATCAAAAAAAAGCTGGCTACTGCAGTAATTGCTTCCAGGTAAGCACGCACATTGATCGCTTTTTGCATTTGGCTATTACATCAAAGTTTCTCCCACCAGGGTCGCATTGATAAAGCGTATTGTTATCATACCCAAATAATTTAAGCTCCAGAAGTTTACAGACACAATATGTCTGGAGCGGCGAACATGTGTCAGCGCATATTTGATCACCAGTCAGAATTAGGAAAATCAGTATTTGCCTGAAGGATATCATTGAATATTCCATCTATCTTCTCCACAATAGCAGGAACATGGGTCTGATTGTGAATGACAAATGAGCAAGGATCATTCGCAATCAGGCACCAACCAGTGATGACAAAACATCCTTCAGTGTTCGATGAACTGATGCAAAAAGGCTTAATGTAAAAAATGAGAGAAATATGAGACTGTAATCTGAATCTTGAAATCTGATCTGATCTATGCCTGGTTCGGCGAACGCAGCAAAGCTTAGTAAAGCGATTTTTTTTATTTCTGTATGTAATATCACAGAGATGATGGGGTAGTAGCAGCAGATCAGCAAAAACCGGGGAAAGCAAAACGTCGTTGCACGTTCAAGAAATCACATGATGATTCATCAGGAAACCGACTTGCTTTATACAGAAAATGATTTTACAATCAAATCTAAATTGTTTGATGAGCACTGAATGCACTGATTTCGCCTTTGGCACATCTGTACTTGTCTAAACTCGTTATTTGAAGGTTTTGTACAACTGAAGTTTTTCCCCCAATTCTTCGTTTGATGGCTCTGGAATTTTATCTCGTGTCCGTGCCAACTTGTGCACTACACTGTGTTTTGCATTTGGTAAACTGAATGAATAAATAAACTACCGATTGGCCTTGAGTGCATTGTCAAGCATTGCTCCAACTGGAGCAAGCGTATGTCTTGTAGAAGTTAGCATTTTCTTACTCTGACGCTTATTTTTACATTAGCAGGCTTCTTGTTACTCTGATATGGCTTATTGACGTTGATGTTTTCTTACGCTGATATGGCTTATTTTGCCCTTGCTAGGTTTCTTTTTTACTCTCATGAGGCTTATTTTGACCTTTACAGGGCTGTCTCTGAAAGGTTTATCTTCGTACTTACTTGGATGATTATTGACTTTGATCTGATCATCTGATCAAGCTTTATTGATTGCCTTGATCCTAATGAATCATGTGATTGATTGTGAACTTACGACAATATTGAAACTTGTCTTTTCTGAAGTCAAGCGTGAAATGAGCAGTAGGCGGTTTCCTCTGGAAGGTAGTGCATCTTTTTTCTGTTGTGGTAACAGGACCATCTGCCTTTGCACCCATTGATATGATCATGCTCCCATGTTCAACGAAGTGATGCATGCTTGATTTGTAACAAATGCGCAAACTGGACAGAAATATGTGACTGGTACTCTGACGTTGAAGTTTTCAAGAACAACTGGCATGAGTTTTGCGATTTCATTGAAAAGTGCTACATACAATCAAATTTCACCATATCATTTATCAACTTTCATGTGCATGCATTAATCTTACCACATCATCAGCATGCAGTACCTGCTGATTTGCAATTCAGTGCTCATATCACGTAAATAATAAGCGTGAGAATGAAAAGCAATTACATTACAGAACGCAAAAAATATCATTCATGCCAAAGAAATCTTTCGTCACCGTCTTCTGATAATCGTGGTTCATTCGATTGATCATACGTAGACTGTCCCATCCACCATCCTCCAGAATTTGACTCACAATTTGGTTACGGATGATTGCCCTCCGTGTATTGGGGCTACAACATTCTTACTCGTCACCTTCCTCAAGCCACGAAAGAATCTGATTGCCTTCTTCCGATAATCTTTTACAATGTAAATAGTGACATACGCGTTCACAGCCGATGTGGCTGGGAACGGCATCATGATCGATCTGGTCACCCATGGTTCCAGTGGTGGCACAAACGCGTGAAGAGTTTTCACAAGAGCCGTTGGTATTTGCGCAATCACTGGTACAATTGAGATGACCAACATGGCCGTGATGATTTCACTCGATTCTTTGATCAATTGGCTATCCAACGCGCCATGTGCGTTCTTCTTGTGATTCCTGATCTTCATGACCACTTTATACGAGAAATAGAATAGAAATATGTACAATATTACGACCACTCCAACAACCGCGGCTAGGATGGAGCCCAATGCCAGGGTTTTCATTTGTGTACCGCATACACCGAAATCATCCTGACCCAAATTCCCGGTAGCCGCGAATGGGAATGTCCATCCGAAACTGAAACACAGGATCAAGCAATAAGCGGCGAATACCGTACGATTGGTGAACAGCTTCTTGTATTTTACGTTATTGTACAATGATAAATATCGATTATACGCGACCAAGGGTGGAGTTACGAATGATGCTGTGCCCAGTGAGTATTCAAATACTCCGGCCACTTTACATTCGACTCGTTCGAAGTCCATTATGAATGGCGCCTCCAAAGCGGCGTTGACTATGCATAACATGAAATCGCCGAATGCTAGCGTGAATAGCAACCATTCGTACGGTTTGCGGGTCTTGTATTCGGCTGCTATCAATCCCATCAGGAAAATATTACCAGGTACGCCAGCTGCACCGATTGTGCCCGACACCACGGCGATCATCAGATTAGACGGATGGGTCATATTGAAGAGTTCCATGGTTATCTGAATACCCTTGAGCCGTTAGTCGGAGTCAAATTCTAGCAATGAAAAGCAGAGATAACGTTAGTCCATTCGTATATAAGTGGCATGGAAATCCTATGGTGCTAACATTTGAATCGCTTTCTTTGACGACATAGAAATCCTATGCTGGTAAGTGTGAAAACACATCTTGACGGCTTCTAAATGATTATCATTTGCAATGAGTGCCCATGGGAAACCCAAGGAATTATGAAACCTAACTGAATTCCCAAAGGTCAACCATCTATTTAGAGAAATTAGACAGCAACACCGAAGGTACCTGAAGGACAAGGCTTCCCTTGTGCGTAGAATATTATTCAACTGATTTGGCATAAACTTGCGATGCAAACAACGTCCAAGAAGCCATGCCTTTAGCTTTTACATTGGGCTTCACTAGTAAGACGCCCAAGTCTTACTGTAGCAAACACAATGTCACACAAGGCCATGACGTCTGCTAAGAATTTTTGGTCGAAATGAGGTGGGTGTCGAGTATAATACCTCAGTGTGATCAGGTGTTAAGAAGAATCTAATTTTCAAGACCAGGTTCATTGTATCGCATAATTCAGTCTTAGGAGTATACCATATTTTCCTTGACCAATTCCCCACCCCAGAATATTTGCCGCCCTTGACTAACTCCCCTCCCCAAGCAAGGTCTGAATGAAAAAATAATTCGCCACGCTCAAATAATTCCCCAGGGGTATCTACTTATGGTACAATTCACTACATGTTGCCATGTTATGCCTTTGAAGGCGAAATTTTCATAAAATTTTCATTGAAACTGGGAGCAAAGTTGTTTGAAATAAAATTCCTCACCCTTGACTAATTTCCCTCTTGAATAATTCTCAACCCAAACAACCAATCGAAAACGTAATTCCCCAGGGGAATTGGTCGAGGAAATACAGTGGGTGTCTTTCATTACTATTTGTCACGAAAGATGTGATTGTCGCATGTGATTTTGATCAGATCATAATTGGGTGGGTAGGAAATTGAAGCTGTAGCAATGCAGGACAAAGAAACAAAAGGAATGCTTGTTTTTGACAAGATTCTTATGTATTGACAACATTCTCAAGTTTGGGGCTTTGTTAATCCTCACAATCACTGTCCAAGGTTATAGAATGAAATGTTGCGCAATTTGTATGATCCATCATGGCAAATATTGATTTGGTTGAGTGATCAGAAACCGGTTCAGCCTTGGCCACTGGAGTGCTATGCATGTCAAACTTAGGATGATATATTGATCGACGTTCAGATAGCTTATGTGCAGCACTTTTCGAAAAGCAAACCCACTGTTGCCATACCAGGCTGGGAGCATTGTGTAAACCTCAACCGCCATAAGCTGATCCCCTCTGCCCTCCTGTCTTTTGGCCTAACCTGAGAATCAATAACCATACTTTAGCACGTGTGCTCATTCAGTTTTGTCATAAGCATTATTTGAATGGGGGATCAGGTTATGGCGGTTGAGGTTTAGAACCTCTTCACTCCAGAATTTGTCAGAATCTTTGCCATGTTTACCTACCTTACAGATTTATGTCGTTTTCATTGTGGTGATCATTCAGAGGGCCCATTCGATCCTGATTCGCCTAGATACTATTGCTGTCATAGAAGTTGCCATGTCCGCATTTTTTCTATTGTCGTCATAGCAGTATTGGATGGAATTGATCGCAATTGGAACGTTGCTGATCTGTTTGATTTCAATCAATAATGTTCAGATATCTCCGATCAGTGTCCGAATATCGATTGGAGTTTTATTTGCATGAAAATCCTGGCCATCATCTCATTGATATTTGGTATCAACCATGAAAATGCGAATTATCAGCCCACATTTGCTTTATCAAATTTTATTATTGTTGGCATTCGCGGTTGGTATGATCATTATGGAACCCAGTCTTTCGAGGCTGGAAGAAAGTCAAGGAAAATGAGATAAACGAAAGATCTTAAAAATTAGAAAAACCACAGGATGCACGCATATTACCAATGGCCATGTTCTCCATTATGTGCATTGGTCTTATCTTGGATAATCTGTTTCTGGTCATCTTATTCAAATGTTTTCGTTATTCGAATGATAAAAAACAAGCAGATATTCATGAAGCCATAAGAATGGTTCGAGTTGGCAAAAATACTATGCGACCGCTTATGACGATGTCTGGATAAACAGAGTTGATAGTCAAGTGGACATACGAAATACCAGGCAAGGTATCAATTTGGTGTATTCCCATATTGATGCATTTCCATGTGGTGCAGCATCTATCGTACTGGTATTGCAGTGATCTGGAGGAATCTCATACTGCTAAAATAAGAGACATCAATAAAGTTTTTGTCAGCCCATAACCAGACATTTTAGTGCTATTCATAACTGGTTTTAACTTTTAATTCACAAAAGCAACAGGAATCACGTGGTTTACTGAATTGTACAGACCACCTTGCAAAATGTCGATCAGTTCAATGTGACTACTCAAAAACTACAGGCAAAGATGCTAGTACAAACTTTGTGTCGGTTTTTATTGCTCATCATATTCGCATTTATCGGATTATGCAAATCGTACAAATGGCAGGAAAAGTATTTCAACGATATGCCAATTGATCATTTCACAATTTCTGGCGTGAATGACACAAATACAACTTTCGATTTGCGATATTTGATCAATGATACTTGGTGGGATCAGAAGAATGGACCGATATATTTCTGCCCAGGCAGTGAAGGAGGCATTGATGAATTTGCTGATCATACGGTAATTTTTGTCCCCTTTTTAAAAATCATAATACAGAGTACTGTAGGGAATCATGTGGGACTGGGCTAAAGAGTTCAAAGCATTGTTGGTATTCGTCGAACACCGATATTATGGCAAATCATTACCATTTGGCAAGCAATCCAATGAGATGCCATATTTGAAATTCCTGACTGTTGATCAGGCATTGGCTGATTTCGCTGTATTCTTGCAATGGTTCAAACAAAGTATGACTACTGAAATGCATGTGCCTGTGATCGCGTTTGGTGGATCTTATGGTGGAATGTTAGCTGCTTGGATGCGTGCCAGATATCCACATTTGGTTGATGGGTAAGGACAATTGCAAACTGAGCAAGAATTGCCACAAGGAGATATGGTCAGAATAGTCAGACCAGTCTTTTTCAGAGCCATATCATCATCAGCACCGATCAGGCAATTGATCGGTGGAGATGCTCCATGCTGGACACAAGCAGATTGGGCAACCCATGTGTACGCCACAACAGCACCTGGTTGTGACAAAGCGATCAAGAAATCATGGGATATCATAACTAATAAATCGCAATCTGGTATGCCACATCGCAGGCCGCTTCAGAAATGACCATTCTTCTTTCAGAAACAGGCAAAAGTTCCCTGCGTGATATTTTCAAATTATGCAAAGATCAGCCTGTTTTACCTGGACTGCTCAAGCGAAAATTGTACAGTGCATGGTTATATTCCGCGATGTACAATTATCCATATCCAGCTAATGTTGTGCAATCGCTGCCTGCATGGCCTGTGAAGGTAAAAGCTGCTTCCAATTGGTCAAAATTGAATCATGTAATTTTAAGCAAATATGCAACCACCTGACTGCAGCAGCTGATAATGATGATACATTTCTTCGAAACGTATTCAAAGCTGCTTCAATCTATTTCAATCACGATGGTAAAAAGAAATGCATGTCACTGCAATCGGAAGGCAGCGATCCTTTCTGGGAAATGTGGGCATTCCAAGTAAAATTTTCCCTAAAAACTTCAACAGCACCATATTTGACCCATTTTAGACTTGCACCGAAATCATTTTTCCCCAATGCTCAAATGAATCGCACATCTTTGTGCCTGACACATGGGATCAGGATGAATATTTTGGGAAATGTGAAATGGCATTTGGTAGTAAACCGAAAATTGGATGGCTGACAATGAATTATGGATTACAAAGAATGAGGCAGGCATCCAAGATCATTTTCAGGTATAACTCCAATGCATGGACTGCTGTCTGGAATGCAAAAATGCTTTGCATTGCAGCAATTGCCAATTAGATCCATGGTACAACGCTGGCATAAAGGAAGAACATTTGAAAGGTTCTGATCCATCCTTGATTGCCATTGATGTCCCAAATGCAGCGCATCATTACGAATTGAGATCGAATCATCCGAACGACACATCAGATGTTATAAAAGCAAGGAATCGGATGAAAGTCCTTGTGCAGAATTGGATTCGGGAGTCCAGCAACTGACAGTGTTTGAAGTGATAATCGAATTCCAAATATGGTAATGGATATTTCGACAGTGTAATTTCAAATTTCTGTATGGTACTAGCTGAGGCCAGCCTATTGATTTCTCTTATTTATCCGAAGTTAGTGCACAATGACATCTAGAAGTGATAATTGAATGTTAAAATGCTTACTGTAGATTTATCGACGTCTGATATGTTTTTGCAAGTTGTCTCATCAATATCATAACATGCAATGTGATTGGACCCCTTATATCCATGCCATATAATAATGCAATCATAAAACATACTGCTGCTCAGCAATAAATATCATTGCTCATTAAAACAGCAGAAAAGAATGCGTAATCTCTGACTATTGATTCGAATTCAAAAAATGCGCCTATTCTCTGAGGACACCAGCAATGATTGATGCTGTTTTATCCGAATTCCTCCCTTGGATGAATGTATTGTGGTCGCCACTGACAAAATGTACTTGGACTTTGCCATCGGTGACCTGAAAATCATCAGATATCATCTGTGCTAGCAACCTGATCATGCTGGGTTTTGAAAGTTTGCTGATTTGGGACGCCATCCAAGATTGGCAATTACCTCATTTAGCATGAAATCCTTTCCAACATCTTCCTCACGTGCAGTGCCAACTTTAGCTCGGATCAAAGTGACATCACCTTTGAATCTCTTCGTCAGATCATACCTGAAAAATATGCACACGTAATCTCGGTTTCCAAAGAAAATTTCAAAACTTACTTATCAGCAGCGATAAATCGCTTGCACCAAGCATCGCATGCGAATTTGATATCATCCGCATTCACTGGCAATCCGCTGCTCACCAATTTCTGTACCACTGCATCCAAACGCGCTTGATAGTTTGGCAAGCTGGTCAGTTCCTGACGCCATTGTTCATAATCGATTGGCATGATCAGTTTGATCACAGCGCACAGGACTTCGGCTTCGAACAGGACGGCGATCTTATCAAGTTCCTTATCACCAACGCCATAATGTGCACGCAAGGCGTTTCTGAAGTTCCTGACGTATTTGTGGGATCCATCTAAAAGGACCAGTGATTCGATTGCATCTGGTCCCATTTCCTGTTGGAGTTGGATGGCCAATTCGAGGGCGACACATGCACCATACGAATAGCCAATGATGCGGTATGGACCTTGTGGTTGGATGCGTTTGATCTCCTGAAAAATATCGTGTATTATTGTGCTGCAATTAGAACTAATAGCAGGCCCAACCAAATGCCCATTCATGATCAGAGCAATCAGTTCTTACCTGCGCATAAAATGATGCCAATTGCTCAATACTATCCTGCGGTGCGGCTGCCACAGCTTGAACCGAATAAACAGGCACTGGCAATTTGGTTGCCAAACTGGCCAACGGTGCAGCAACTCCACCAACTGCTGGTACGCAAAACACAGGACGCCCTTGGGTGACTTTGTTCAAATGGACTATGACTTTCTCTGGTTTTAATGATTCCAAATCCACTCGCAGGCTAAAAATGTGTTCATGACTGATTGCTAAACTGTGTGACCAAATGTGCATACCCCAAAGTGGAAAATAAGCCATGCAAATCCTCCTTTTCTTCGTTATTCTCATCCTCGGATGAGCTCTGCGATGAATCTTCTGTGTCTTTCGGTTTGCTTGCACCATTTGCAGTGGCAGCACCGCCAGCTGCAATTTCTTTCAGCTTATTGATTGTGAGCTAAAAATCATTGATATGGATTGCGCAATCCTGTGGTTCAAGAAAACTTACAGCTCTGATATCTTTCATAGACATGACAATATCATAATCCCTTTCCAAAGCTTGCTTGATCTCAACGCCCATCAACGAATCCAAACCCAAATCACCGAAACTGGTATCAGCATCCAATTGACTGGCATCTTGGACGCCCAAAATATGCGCGATCGCTTGTACTGGATCACCTTGTTTGGATTTGTTCTTGGATGTTTCCGATTCTGTTCTTACGAAACTACTGACAATCGGATGATCCCAGGATAAGAACAGATCCAAGGCTTGCAAGCAACTCGGGATGCGTTGTGGCAATGTACCACCGACTACGGTATTATTGTCGCCCATATTCTCCAAGATGACACCAACGTCGCCAACCGCACCCCATCGGATGGCCAGACCCGCCAGGCCATCGGCCCGCCTCTTTTCAACTATACGTTCCATAGTAGAATTAGCCCAACCATAATTCGTTTGACCGGAATTACCACGACCGCATGAAATCGAGGACCAAACTGCGAACCATTTCAATTCATCACTGCACATTTGGCGAGTATATTTATCCAAATTCTTTGTTCCCCAATACTTGGCTTCTGCTGCTTCTTTGAAATTATCTACGGTCTGATTTTCGAATAAGCAATCCCTCAGGACCATGGCCAAATGGAAGACACCACCCAAGGGTCCCAATTCTTGGCACTGCTCAATCAATTGTTGGGTTTGCTGCTCATCGGCCACGTTATATTTGGATACCAAGACCTCAACGCCTGATCGCTTCCAATGCAACAGGCATCGGGCTTGGTATCCAGATCGAACACCAGTGCGACTGGTCAGCACAATCCTGAAAAAATAGCACTTGGAAATTTTTGCCTCAAAATCAAGTAAGGAAGCTTACTTTTTAGCACCTCGATTGATCAACCATTGGGCCAATTCCAGCCCAAATCCACCCATGCCACCAGTGATCAAATAACTGTGTTGAGGATGGCATAGAGTTCTGCATACTGCTTTCACTTTCACGGGTTTTGGTAAAACGATTTTCTGCTCTTCCTCATCGCGCAATTTCAGCAGAACTTTGCCTTTATGCTTTCCTGTAGCCATGAATCTGAACGCTTCTTCCGCTTTATCACCGCCGAATACTGTAGACGGTAATGGTTTGACCACACCCTTGGTCAGTCCGTCTTTGAACAGTCGATCAACTTCGGTCCAATCGTCGTCATCGCCACCAAACAGCGAATCCAACAAGATGCCATGGAATGTGACATTTTTCAAAAACACTGACATACCCAAATTGGAATTATTGGATAAATCGAATTTCCCGATTTCCAAGAATCTACCGTTCTTAGCTAAGCATCGAACGCTGGCTTGTAATTTATCTTCGGATAATGAATTCAGAACTACGTCCACACCTTTCCCCTTGGTTTCGTGCATGATATGAAATTCGAATTCAGTGGTTCGGCTATTGCTGAAGTGACAATCCCGCATTTGCGGGAATCGATCTTGGACGAATCGTTTCTTTTCTTCACTGCTGACCGTGGTGAATACCTCAGCACCCAGTGCCAATGCGATTGCGATGCCTGCTAATCCAACACCGCCCGATCCGGAATGGATCAGAACTTTATCACCTTTTCTCAAATGACCACGAACGATCAATGCGTAATAACATGTGGTATACACAACTGGTACCGTAGCCGCTTCTTCCAATGTCCACTCATCAGGGATGTCCCACGAGAAATCTGGACTGACCACTGCTGTTGTGGCCATTGCCTGTGCTGGCAACAGACCCATTATCCTACGCCCATTGGAGGATAATCGTCCAGAAAATTCCATGCCCAATAGGCAATCGCGATCTGTGAAATCGCCAGGTATCGCATCCGGTGGCAATCGCCCCGAAGCCAACATGATATCCCGGAAATTCAATGCTGCATAATAGATTTGGCACAAATCAGTATTCTTGGACTTGACTGTATGTTGCCAGAATTGATTCGGACTCTCGACCCATTGCAAACTGCTCAAATCGCCTCGAACCAGAGTATTTATGAATGCGTGTTCAGTTTCTTTATATGCGAGCATTTGATCTGAAAATTCAAATGGTAACATTGCGCAATGATCAGAATAGTCAGACTGTCACTTACCATCTTTAACCACTATGTGTTGGAATGATCCCCATTCCCCATCGCGATATATATTCGAATGCAAATCATTCTCCATGATTCCTTTCATTTGTGGTGATTTCACGTTCAATTGGGACGGATTTTGGACACTGGCGTCCATAAGGGTGCTGAAAAACAGGACCGTAAGTTTTAAGCCAGAGCAAGTTTTATGAAATCTTACTGTATTCTGGTCTTGCTCAATTCATCTTTCAGACACAGTCCAAGCCCAACAGTGCCATTATCGTGGACTTTGGTCGATGTAAGCCAAATTTGCTCCTCAGGCGGAGCATTGATTCTTTCCTCGATCGCATCTTGGACTGGTTTCAACCACGAGAATTCCTTTACATCATCCACATCATAGAATACCGGTTTCCTCGGTTTGGATAGGATTTTTCGCAACAGATACAGGGTGTTCATCACAGTGTCCGATTGATACCCGATCACTCGGTATCCTGCTTGTTGGAACACTTGCATCCAATGGTCGTGATCAAAAAACAAACCGTATATCCTTCCTTCAGCAGCCGTCGTTTGGCCTTGCATTGCCGAAATTGCATAGGCAGTTTCGAAATTATCGGTGATCTCATTGACCAATACGAATCCATCATCTTTCAATAACGTTTTGGCGAGTTCCAGATATTGCGCAATGTCCATTTTGGTGTGCAATACGCGATCCAATACCATGAAATCGTGATTCTTGTTCGAATCAGGGACGGTTGCATCCGCTGTGTCCAAATCGAATTTAAAGGCTGTCATGGCGTTTTGTTCCAGAAACGCTTCATCAGCCAACGTATCAGCATTTACCCCCACCAAGGTCCATTCCGATTCCAACAATGGGTGGGTACGTTGCATATCTCTGATCTGTTTTGGTACAGCGATACTGCGTGGTTCCACAGCTGCCACTCGAATGGAATGACCAGGTTGCGTTTCCATGATCACGTCCAAGAATGGTTTCAATGGGAAATCGGTCCACATAGCGCCCCATAACTTATCGTGCTCCAAATTGGACAGGTCAGCCTGATCCAACGATTTGCCATTAATCGCTTTATGCAATATTTGGATCAATGTGCATTGTGGATCTGCCAATGCTCTTTCCAATGCTTGGTCATCCACAGCAGTGGTCATCTCCATCGCAGCCATATGCAGATTTGGAATCTGCTCGGCCAATTTCAATGAATATCGCTTGCACAACGCATTGTAAGCTTGCAATTCATTGCGCAATTGCGGAGTTTCCTTGAAACATTCGGTGCTGGTGAATGGACAGAAGTACACTCGTTCCAACGTTGGTTTGCCAGACGCATGCGATCGACGTTGGGTGCTTTGCGCAACGATTTCTTGCATTTCCACACCGCCGGCAATGCATCCTTGGGTCGGATGGTCGAACAGTGCCCGAATCACATCTTTGTCACCTGCAATAATTGCGCAATGTTATCGATGAAATGGCTGACCACTGATCAAGCATACCTTCTTTCGCAATACTCTTCATATGCTTGTTTGGATCGATTCTCAAATATCTCAATCGAACAGGCAATCTCAACGTATCAGCTTTTTCAGCCAGCAAACTAGCTTGCAATAATGTATCCAAATACGTAATCCAATTCCCAGTCCATGCCAATGTTACTCTGGATCCGGTATTGGACATTTTCGTCAATCCTCGAAAATGTGGTCCATATTCATAACCTCGTAAACGTAATTCCTTATAAATATCCTCTTTGAGGACATCGATTTTCTCTGATTCTTCATCCGACATGACATCACGTTCGGTCAAATGGGCATAGTAGAATGGAGTGGATGTTTCGTCCAACATGATCACACGACCAGTAGCACAGACTGAGTCGCTTTCAACAATCTCAAAATCGCCATTCACACTCGAGACGAAGACATTGAATTTTGCTGAAAATTTGATCAGTGATCGATTTTTGTGATTTTTGAATTTCAAAACGTCCTACTTGGTCCACTCAAAAGCGTTGCTCTCAACACATTGACATTCTCGAATTGGATCGGCACGTTCTCGTATTCCAATCCTCGAGATTTAGCCACTGATCTCCATGCCAAAACCAAGTATCCGGTGAACGGGAACAATGCTCGACCATCGATCACATGGTCGAGTAAGAATGTATCCTAAAAAATTCACTTGTGATCGCTTGCATCACGGCCACGCGTCAGAATTTACTTTCGAATCTTGCGCAAAAGGATCGATTTGATATGAAAAACTGATGGCAGATCCGGATGATCCATGCGACATGATATCCTCCAATTTCACTACGTCCCAATTTTGGCTATGATCCCACCTGATCAATGGACTGATCATTGGTGTACCACGTGGAACTGGGAATGGCACTTTTGGATATAATTTTTCAATATTGATGGTCACACCAGAGCCATGAATTTTGCCCAAATGTTGGAAGAAGAAATCCAAATTATTCTCATGCCCATTCTTCATGAGGCCGAAACTGGAGCTGGACGATGGCAAGACTCGACGCAAAATTGCATTCAGCAATGTGTGTGGAGCGATCTAAAGAATCAATATTGATCGATTTTGATCGATCAGTAAGAAATCGATTACCTCGATCACAACCGCATTAGCTGGCACTTTCTGCAACGCTTCATAAAAGCATACAGGCGACGTGAAGTTATTCACGTGATATTCGGCCGAACAGTGTTTAGCCAAATCCGTATCCCATTTATCCTCCGCTACGCTGGTACTTATCCAACGTTCAGACCGGATTCGCGGTTTCTTGATCACTTTCTTGATCCCTTCCAACATTGCCGGCGCTGCTCGTTGCAAATGCGGAGAATGGAATGCAATACCGGCAGTATTGACATGTTTTGCGAAAATGGACTCTTTCTTCAAATCGTCCACGAATTGGAGTACCGCATCCTCGTCGCCAGAAACCGTGACCGAATCTGGCGCATTATTGCAAGCGACCCAGACTCCTTTCGGAGCTCGTTTTATGATCTCTTCTTTCGACAGACCAATGGCAGCCATTGCGCCTGAAAGGCGTGAGAATTTCTTGCAATTTCACCAGAGATCATTGGGCGATTTCAGCGAATTTGCTGATCAGCTTACCAGCTGGCATTTTGGATTCTTGGATAGCCTTGCCACGATAATAACCAATCAACATGGTTTCCTCGATATTTGTACACCCATCAGCATAGCCAGACACCATTTCGCCAGTTGAGTGACCAATGATACCGTCTGGTTCAACACCGATATGCTTCAGGGTTTCAGTGAACGCGATCTGAATAATCACAAAGTGAAATATTTGAATTCCCGCTCAAATATCCGCACTTACTTGTATTGCGCAAATGGAAGTGAAGCAATTCAATGTGCTCTTCAGTGTTTCCTCATTCCCATGCATGATCATGTCCATCACATTCAAACCGTATGGTTGCAATGCATCTGAACAGCGTTGTACTGTATTTCGGAATATATCGATGCACATTAGATCACGACCCATGCCTGACCATTGGCTACCCATACCAGAATAGACGAACCAAATTGGACGTCTTTCTTGGGCTGGTACTTTCTAAAAATGCACTTTTTAACAGGACTGATTCTAAAAACTGGCTGAGCATTAGTACCATGATCTCATGCATTGGGCTCTGTTTCAATACAGTATACCCACGATACGGGCACATATTCAGTGGCAAATTTGCGTGATCAGCGATCAGTGCTTGCAAATATTGATCGTCCGGTCTTGATTGCACCAATTTCATCATGGTTTCCACTGCTTCCTGGGTTCGACCAGAAAAGAAGACCATTTTTGGATAGGTCACATTTTGGATCGGTTCGATCAGAGTTCTCTCATTATTGTATGGCCTAAAATTTAAAATTTAGCCCTGCTGATGAGGGATATTCAAATTTGGTTACTTCAGCAATGCATGGCTATTGGAACCACCAAACCCAAACGAATTGACACCAACGAAACCTATTGGTAATGGCATTTTCTGTGCCACCACTGTCAAACGACCGTCCAACAATCCAGCGATATTTGGATTCGGTCCTTTGAAATGTAAATTGGCCGGGATCACTCCGGTTTCCATAGCGATCAATACTTTGGCCAATGATGCAATACCACTGGCAGGCTCCGCATGGCCCATATTGGATTTGACTGATCCAATCAACAGTGGATCCTCACGATCACGACAGAAAATCTTGCATATGGAATTGATTTCCTGCGGATCACCGACTTTTGTGCCTGTACCGTGGCATTCGACGTATTTCACATTCTTCGGATGAACACTGGCCTCTCTGTAAATTTCGGCTAGCAATTGGCTTTGACGAAATCCGCTGGGATATGTGATGCCTTCATTCTTGAACCCATCCGTACTGCTTTTAGCATGGACCACGGTGCAGTAAATGCGACGTGCTGCGGACGATTTTTGCAGCAACAAAGCCCCGATGGCTTCTGCTCTGACATAGCCATCGCCTAAATCGATCAGATCGATCAGGCTGTTTGCACGATCGATCGAAAATCTTACCATTAGCATCGAAAGATTGACATTTCCCTTGCGGCGATAACATGCTCAAACGATGGAATTGCAATGATGTCTTCGGATCCAGGGTCATATTGGCTCCAGCCACCAAGGCCGCATCGCAATCACCGTGACGAATGGCATCAATTGCCAGTTGCAATGCCAATAAGCTGCTGGAACATGCAGTGTCCACTGCGAAGCTTGGGCCTGAAAGTGGACATTTATGACCAATGTCCAGCTGGGTCAAATAGACAAAACCTGATCATCAATGCATTGCAATTACCTTGAAAATCGAATGCGAACGACAATCGATTGGCAAACATTGATCGAGCTGAACCGGTCAATGAATAGCCAACAATCGTTTCCGGATCCTTCGTAGTCGATGTACCCATTTCAGAATTCGAACAACCCACAAAGCATCCGACACGGTAATCTTTCAATGATTGAGGATTGTAGCCTGCAAAAAAGTGCTAGTTTTTACCAGTCGCTCAGGTGCATTATTTGATAAGAAAAGTAAACACCAATGCATACCGGAATCCAGAATAGCTTCATAGGCCACTTCCAAAAGAATTCGCAATTGCGGATCCATGACATTTGCTTGTTTCGGTGTCACACCAAAGAAAGATGCGTCCATTTTCTCGTAGTTCTTGATTTTCGCGTGGCGTTTTGGAAGACCGTATAAGCCTACAATTAGTGTCCTTGCTATATTTGTTAAAATTGCAGAGCTTGTTCAGTCAGTTGGAGACCTCAGCGCAATTTTCGCTCAAAAGGTTCAAAGATTGCGCAATCCCAGGATAATACTGATAAAATCGATATTGCTATAGTGATCAATAGATTGCGCAATGTTAGCATTGCCTGCCACGCATATTGCTAGTCCAATCTTTTAGTCATGGCAGCATTGGAAGTATCAAAGAAATTTACCAGGCGGCCAACGCAATGCATCTTCAGTCACCATATCCACGCCGTTCATAAGGTTATCAGCAAATTCTTGGATATTATCCGATTGAGGCATGCGTACAGCCACTCCACTGATCACAATATCCTCTTGACCACGCCACCATGGCGTTGGGCCATCAAAATTCAATGAATTATCGATTGCCTAAAACACATGCAACTGCAGGCAAATGCCAGCCAAAATTTGTTTGCGAAATTGTGTGCCAAATTGATATTGACAGATTCATTGACAATACTGACCTGGGATGTGGAATTTTCCGCAGGCGCTGCTTGAGCATGGCCATTGAACGTATGCTGATCCCAGCCCTGTTGTCCAGCTGACGTGTCCACATAATCGTTGGACTGTTGGTGACCATCAATATCCACGTGAGGCATGATTTGATTATGGGGGAGTAATTAGACAATATATCAGTCCAAATATACGCCTGAAAATTGATGAACATGCGGCATTTTGAGGTAATGGTCAATCAAGGACATTGTCCAGTGACACTGAATGACCAACGGTCACTCAGTCAAAATCCAGAATATGAGATTGACTGATGACTCCAAGGTATTGGTCACTGGTAAGACGTGACCACTGTCCAGTGGGACCAGGGATGACAACATGGTCACTCGTACAGATTCAACTTACTTTTAGCTAAAATGCTTCAATCACTGGCTCAAAATAATCAGCCAAACCTTTTATTAGGCACTTTTAGAGGGGGTCCTCAATAGAATGACTACCATATTTGTCTTGACTTTATATAGCATTTCCGGCTTCCAAGTTTTTCATTAACAATGCCTCAAATGAACTGATAAGATCGAATCGGTGCTTCACGTGGAAATATCCTCAGTTCACGTGTTCGACCTAGACTAGAAGGCAGCTATGCACCGTTTCTTGCAATAAACGTTTTCTTATCCCGTGCAATGACAAGAAGAGAACATGGAATGCTAGTCATTGCATCACGTGTCTTGGATCAAAACATTCACGTGCCTATGATTTGACAGATGCCATCCTTCCATGTCCCAAGAAGGAATGATAAGAAAACAGAGATGCACTTCTCGTTTAAGTTCATCTGATATGCACGTGAATCGAATAAACAGTTTTCCACGTGGTCGGTGTTTGCGAAACGTGTTGCATTATCATGGCCAAAGAAAAAACCTTCTTGAAATGGAAATCAGCAAAGTGGCGTGATATTGACGAATTGTCAATGGAATTTTCTGACACGTGCGGATATTATTGCCAGCTTTGATAAAGCCCACGCCAAGGTGGGGGATGGATGAATCAGAAATGCCTATGATATCGATAGATATGAGATCATCGGAGACCTTATAGTAAACAAGTGCGAGATCTTCCAACATGCACTGAGAAACTGCCAGGTATACAGTACAGCACTGCAGGCCAATCTTTTTAAGTATCATTATGCAAAAATAATTATTACACACTCTAACGAGACCTGGCAAGCCTTGAATCACCTGCTGCCATGAACTTTTAGTCATGGGTCATAAGTGTAATGCAAACAATCGCTGTCTTCTTTCAATTTCGGTCCATCTCTGATTGCCCATGGGAATAAGTCGCATATCGAACTGGCTTGGTAATAATTGAAGCCTCTACACCAAGACGCAATATCACAGGCGATTGCGCAATCATGGACCGTTGCAGTAGTTGTAGTATCAATCGCTTCTTCTCCAATACATTTGTGTGGGACAAATGAGTAATTTTGGAATATGCCTAAAAATGTGGCAAGTAGCAGTAATGGGTTTTTATTTTAAAAAGTTCCTTGTGATTTCGCACAAGGTCAAGCATTTCAGATTACAATCATCATCGGCAATACCATTCCACGTGTTACCATTGCCTATGTCCCATACGAAAAAGCATGGCCCTTCAGATGTCACATCATCACGCGGATGCGTTCAAATCCATGTTCTATTCACAACCAACCTCGTGTCTTTTTCAGAAGGGCCAGTGTACCAATAGGTATTATTCTCATCCAAGACTGAGGGAACTGGATCCCTCATTGCAGCGATAGCGGCCACTATTGATCTTCCAGCTGAATATGGCTAAAAGTGATCTTTCCATAATTCATATCACAGTCGCAATGGCATAGCAATGCCCTTACCATAAGCACATCTTGCTTGATCGCCACATACTCATGCGAGCTGTGGATTTG